>BLKM01000737.1:603061-605561 GCA_013340265.1 Coptotermes formosanus | reverse complement strand
TTACCTAGAACAAAGCGAAACACTTAGTGAAGTAACAGTTGGACGATAGACACACACATTTTGCGCTAGATATCCTAGTCTGACCACAGACAGCTAACGGTCTTCAACCAAGCAGAGGTTTAAAGCAGGGCGACCTCCTGCTTAGATAAAGGTCTTAAAGGAACAAGACGGGAAGTCGTGGGCTGGGGTAGGGCCCAGTGCCAGGATCTTGTGAACACAACAATTAATTCTGGGTCCCATAAAATCGGTAATATTTCTTGACTAGCTGGGTAATGACTAGCTTCTGAAGAACTCTTCCTCGTGGATTTAATTGTCTACAACCATTTTCGTAATTACAAAAGGCAACAAGCAAATGACAAAGGACTGCAATTTGAGAATTTTACAGGTGGGCACCCAGAATTTTTCTTTGGGGGCGCTGACCTTCAGGCTATATATAACTTATATGTGATTTTAAAAATTACGTTATAAAAATCATGCTGTAAGCACAACATAACGCTGTCTGCAACTGCATTTATATACATAAGAATATAACTACATGTTCCGTGACTCAATCACAGCGTCCTGTCTTCTTGTTTTTTTAATTTTATTAATTTATTTTTCAAAATTCTAATGTACCAGTCATCAGCGGACTTCAGTGGCTGATTTCGGCTGAAGGGTAAATCACGTAAAACTTTTGATATCGCAATATCTACAAAATCTGTATTTTTGAAATTTCAGTTTTGTGGGTTTGGGGGGAGGGCTACAGCCCGGCAACCCCCCCCCCCCCCGCGTGGGTGCGCCCTTGGACTTCGAGATTCTTAATGCAGTAAGTATCAAGATTAGTGCACTAACGCCGTATAGATTTGCTCTTCTGGCCAGTTGCGCGGCGTAGGTTGGTTTGTTACCGACATTTCGGTATAGCGTGCCATTTTAATTTTCAGGGTTCAACGTGTCAGAGATAGTACTTTGTATCCAATGATCACCGATTTCCGAAAGAGCACTGCTTTTTGGAAACGCAAACATTACACAGCACGTGCGTATTAAAATTACCAGGCGTTAATTGCAATACAGGGAAATAATCACTAATTACTCTGAAAATCACGTACAGCACGTAAACACGCTGTGCGGCCAGAAGGCAGAGTTTTGATTTTAAGCCTGGTGGTATGCCCAGTGTTCACCGCGATTTAAGAATCACTATATGCTGTTCTTTTGGAGTACAGCAGAATTAACTTCCAATAATGTTTCGAAGGTTCATATATATGCATTTGAAAAAATATCTTCAGTAACCCAACAATCATTCAACAATTACCCTGTCCAAAGTCCACTGCTTTGTCTTGGGTACGGATAGTTTCTTTGGGAGAAGAACTTTCCCCTGTATCCTAGTAGGCTGACAGGCAGGGCGCCAGGGACTGTCATTTGACGGCGAGTGCAAGCTGTACTACCCGACACATACAGCCTTCAGAGCTCGGAGCACGCACAGTGGCCACTGACCGACCGGAGATCCGTAGCGTAGGCTTATCGGCAAGCAAAGCACAGCTTTCCGCCATAAATAGAGGCAAACAGACGACAGAAGTCAGCAGGTTTATTCCAGCAATTTCAGTTAAGTCAAATCGCGACAAAATCATACGTTTAGGCAAAATATTTTAATTTGTAAATATACTTACGTAAAAAATTAAAACATTATTGAGCAACGACGCAAGCAAAATAAATATATTCACATAAAAACTAAGACAGGAGCAGAACTACACATTCTCACTATTAGTATGTGACTGCATAATCACGTGCAGAATCGCCACTAATTGTAGTCAAGTATATTAACGTTGAAACATTTTGTACAAGAACCTTGGGGCGGCACGAAGCAGTAGGCCTGTGCGGAATTAAACAATTCCTTCCATTGACTCCATTCATTAAAGCTGTCAGGTGCAATTCAATTGGTAACAATGTGACCTAACATTTACAAGAAATACAGGTCAATGATAACACGCTTCGTTTTGGCCTTTAACTGTACTGTTGTAGTGGGAACTTAATTACTGGGTAACTTATTACAACTCAAAAGAGAGTTTCATTTCATTTCGCAGCCCTTCCCTCTTCCGCCTACTTGTTCACAGCAGGTGTCGAGGTTGTTTTATTTTCACTTGATCACACTCACACACCACAGTCGGTAGGACTCCTCTGGACAAGGGATCGGCCCGTCACAGAGACCTCTACCTGACAACACAAACACTGTACAAGAGACAAATATCCATGCCCCCGGTGGGATTCGAACCCACGTTCCCAGCAAGCGCTCGGCCGCAGACCTACGCCTTAGACCGCGCGGCCACTGGGATGAAACAAGAGTACTAGCGCATATTTACGAAGAACGACGTTGGGAACGGGAAGTGAAATACATATATTTGTAACGGCACGATACAAGACGTAAGATAATTCAATTAGCCTTTTAAAGCCTAGCGGTAACTTTACATACCACCAGGTTTAACATTAAAAAATTCTACGTGGTGCCCACATTGCGTTTATGTGTTTT
>BLKM01000737.1:463061-598061 GCA_013340265.1 Coptotermes formosanus | reverse complement strand
TGAGTGTTTGTGTTGTCAGGTAGAGGTCTCTGCGTCGGGCCGATCCCTCGTCCAGAGGAGTCCTACCGACTGTGGTGTGTGTCTGGGTGTGATCAAGTGAAGAACAAAAAACCCTCGACACCTGCTGTGAACAAGTAAGTAGAAGAGGGAAGGACTGCGAAAAAGAAGAAGAAGAAGAAGAAAAACCTGTTGAATAACAGTAGCTCATTAGTTGGGATGAATTTATACTATAAATATGTCCTGTCTATTGTTACGTACAGTTAGAGCAGTATTATGGACCTGTATTATTATTATTATTATTATTATTATTATTTAAAAGCCATCCCTCTGGCAGGTGTGCCACTGCGAAAAATGTAGTTTGCAGAGATTTTGACATCTTTAGAAGGCAAACTATCACACTGAAATTTGGTGATACACTCAGTTTATATCACAAGGTGTCCTACTGGGTGACGTATGTATTATTTTCAATTTCAGGCTTCCGCCGCCGTGTACATTGGTCCTGGCTCTTCTGGTATAGTACTCAGCGTTGAGTGGTACTTACAGCTCGACTTCTTGGACCGACAGGCAGTCCCGAAACGTCAGTAAATACCTACCAATTAGCGCTTGGTAACATCCCAGAGGAGCCAGGACTCAAGTATTATTTTGACTGTTTCTTTTCCGTCTGTTTCATTCCTGCTTAATTTATTGTCCTTTGTTATCTGTGTTTGTATGTTCTGCTGCCTGTGTTAGTAGCCGCTTGGCTGTTGACAACAGCACGTTAATAAACGTGGAGTTAATTGAATCGATTTTATTATTGCACATTTTGTCAGTGGGGGCCGCGGTGGCGCAGTTGGTTGAGGCACAACCAACCGGAAGGTTGCGGGTTCGATTTCCGAGGGTGTCATTGCAATTTTTCATTGACATTATCCTTCCGGCTGCACTATGGCCCTAGGGTCGACTCAGCCTCTAACAGAAATGAGTACCAGGGATATTTCCTCGGGGGTAAAGACGGCCGGTGACAACCTTACCACCTTCATGTGCCGATTGTCTAGAAATCTGGGAGCCTCGACCTCCTGGAACCCTCTGGGCCTGTCCAGGCCTCTAATGGGATAGTCTTACCTTACATTTTATCAGTAACCCACTGCTGAAACGTAATTTGTAAAACCTACGTTGAATGAGCAAGATACAACCTCAAAGAAATGCATCATGGTCATTCGCCATATTCGTAGTCACTGACTTAGCACGTTTCACGTGTAACAAGCAGTTTTGTTCAGCAGTCATCTTTGCTTAAAACGCCAGGTTGCAATCTCCGGCAGCTCTTTATTTGCCGTCTTCAAACCAAGCGATGAATACAGACTTCATTCACACGACATTATTTCAAAAACAAAATTTGCATATTTTTAAGCTCTGTTACACCGCATCCTGCAATCACTACCACCTTCAGGTTTCGCCTCTCGGCAGTGCTGTTACTGATCACGAAATGCAAGAGATTGCTGTGTCCTCAGGTTACTCAGATTTTACACAAAATTTTGTACGAGTTCACCAAGTGGTCAAATGTTAAAAGGGCACACACACATAGACAAACACACAGACATGGTGACAATACAAGCCAATAACTTTCTTTCAGAAATTACATTCGTATATAAAGTCTACTGCGTATTGAACCAGTTGACATTAAAACTTAAAGTTGTCACTGTGCATGAAACGAATGCATACAGACATAGAGGTGTGCCTCCACTCATTCTTCATCTCGGTAATATTTGTCAGCGAGTGGTCAACCTCAGGCCCCGGCAATCTCACCAGCGGGGAAATATCCTCTGTTAAGGCAAAGGATTAGATGACTCTAACTTGTAATTACAGTCCCTACACACAGAGACAACCCAGTGGCTGCGCAGTCTTAGGCGTGGGTCTGCCGGCCCTCGCTTGCTGGGATTGCGGGTTCGAATCCCGCCGGAGGCATGGATGTCTGTCTCTTGTGAGTGTCGTGTGTCGTCAGGTAGAGGTTTCTGCGTCGGGCCGATCAGTTGTCCAGAGGAGTCCTACCGAGTGTCGTGTGTCTGAGTGTGATCAAGTGAATCCTTGATAATGAGGATACCCTGTTCCACTAAGAGTTGTTGCGCCATTTGAAAAAAAAATACAGAGATTTTTGTTATGTGTAGTGTGGCCGCCACTAGAGAGAGAAAAGACGGACTGACAAGACACACGATGCCTTCACTACACGCACCTATTCTTTTTCTGAGATTAAAGAGGACGGAATCTGAAGCTACGTACTCAACGTAATCTACAGGTGACGTTACAGATGTACCCGACGCTGTATCCCTTTTCCCTCACGCGTCCTCATGGTTTAGCTTAGTTACGCACCTTAACATCTGACATGCAAGCACCAGGTCCAAATAAGTGATCTCAAGTGATGAAGAGCTACAGGGCGGCACCCGCACTCAGATGATTTGTTCATGTCCGCTCAGTGACTATGAAATATGACAATCACCGGGGGTCTGCAAGTGACTTGTCATCCAGTGGCAAGCACCACGTGGCTTATTTCTGACTTAAATCATTCATGCTTGCACCAGACCGACTTCTTGTATCTGTAGGCACATGCTGCGAGACCAATTCCCTCCTATTAATATTACCGGTCGGCTGGTCGCGCTGAAAGCTCGCAGCTTCTTTTCTTCGCTGTTCAGGAAACCCTACGCCTACCATTCTCATATATGACTGTAGATGGCAGCATCAGACAACTGTTACTTTAGCGCAATGCACAAGAAGTTGTTGGTACAATTTTGTGGAACTAACTTTGTGAGATGTAACGTGCGTCTGTCAGCCGAACAAAAATATATCCAGCACCTTCTGTGACTACGGAGGGTAAAATACAGTAGTAACTGTGACATATTGAAATAACACGCGGGGGCTGGGCTGCCTGCCTTCACACGAAACGGTCTCAGTGCTGACTGACGTGAGACGTCAGATACACGATGTCCCTATACAATATGGAGCTTTAAAGTTATTAAAGTTGGCCTATGGACAAACACACAGAAATGTGCGTATATATTCACGTGTGGTCACTAGAATACACGAAAAAATCATACCATAGGGATAAATAATAGGCGCCTGGCATAAGAATACTAGTGTACTGACGTAAAGAATATTAACATACTGACATAAAGAATAATGGCATACTGACATACAGAATGCTAATGCATTGGCATAAAGAATACTGACATAAATGATACTGGTACAGTGTCATAAAGAATACTAGCATAATGCTATTAATTCCTTGGAAACTTCAAAAGGAGAAATTGTTGAAAAAAAATTACTCTAAAAATACCTAATATCAATAACTTAAGTTCTCAGTAGACAGCAGTGTGTGTGTTCGTAGGGAGGAACTGAATTTGGCAGGAGAATTATATTCATTAAGAAGTATGGCTATATACAAAATATTTTTTTGGATATTGTAACACAGAATGAAGTACAATTGTAACACAATGAAGTACAATTGTAACACAGAATGAAGTACAATTGTAACACAATGAAGTACAATTGTAACACAGAATGAAGTACAACTGTGACACAGAATGAAGTAAATTGTAACACAGAATGAAGTACAATTGTAACACATAATGAAGTACAACTTGACACAACGAAGTACAATTGTAACACAGAATGAAGTACAACTGTAACACAGAATGAAGTACAACTGTAACACAGAATGAAGTACAACTGTAAAACAGAATGAAGTACAACTGTAACACAGAATGGAGTACAATTGTAACACAGAATGAAGTACAATTCCTACCGCTTCCATTATATGCTCCCACTCGATACTACCCTTCAGCACAAATAACAAAACATTAAGCCACTGTGTCTTGTATTTTATCACAAAATCCTCCCTCACCATATTACTGTCCAGATGCAGGCACAGAAGAATTATCAAACAAACACTGTGCTACGGGGTGACAGACTATAGTATTGCCTTCATGAGCTTTATACAGAAGTGACTGGGTTTTGTTTAACACTACTTGAATTCGTTCATTCAGGATTGGTTCTGCACATCTTGGAGAAAGTCGCACTGGAATTAACTGACGTTCTTTCTTCTTAGTTCTAAGAAGACGGCAGTGCGTCCTGAGTGTTCTAGGGCTACTGTGTGCACAAAAACTTCCGTCATAACACATCGTGGAATTACAGACTCAAGGATTAGAAATATAAGAGGATACTACGGATTTCACTGGATATGTTTGTAGAAACATGTACAGTAGTGGAAAGCTATGATAAGAAATGTGGAGATGAAAATATGAATTTGAAGATTGGGTGGGGGTGCCCAGGAAAAATAATAAAGAGAAAATTTGCCTTATATTTAGTACAGAGAAAAGAGGCGACACGCATAAGGAACCCTGAAGAAAGAAACATTTGGAGGCGAGAGCTTCTGGACACGAGATTAACCTTTTAAAGCCTAGCGGTAACTTTATGTACCGCCAGGTTTAACATTCACAAATTCTACGTTCTGCCTACACAGTGTATTTATGTGTTTTGTGTGGATCTCAGAACAACAACAACTTTTGCCTTATAAAACATTAAGAGACCGGTTTTTATAACCGAAGTGGAGAGTGTTTACAGCGCGGTACGCACTGAGTCCTTATATAGAACAGATATGCTTCGTCTTTAAAGGGGTCATAAAGTTTGTACAGAAGCAGAGACAATAAAGTTTGCAGCAAGTCAGACTAGAGTACACGGGTGGAAAATAACACTAACGTGAAGAAAAGTGATAGAAAATGAAAAAGAAGAGTTATAAAGAGTTACGTGTACATATCTTAGGATATTTCTAGCATACAATGGTGATTATGACAGCAGATGTAAAAATCTGTCACTCATCGATTTGTCATATGTTGCTTATTGTCTGAAAAAATGTGCTCCCTGATGATGGTTGAATGATTGCAGCCGAAACATGTTGGAGAGAGAAAAATAATTGTGAAGTAGTTGGTGACTAAGAAATCTGTATAAAAATTAGAAAGAAATTTGGGACATTAGCACACAGTAGAAACATAAACAATAAATTGCAAGTGTTTCAAAATGTACAGCTGCCGAAAATAATGGCTTAAACAGCAGTCGGAAGGCAGACAAAGTAATGGAGCTAAGAAATCTCAAATTTCAACTGAGACTGGACCAAGAAACTTTAATTAATTTCATGTTATGCAGCATCAATTCTGAGCTATATGTTTTAGTTTTCAAAAACTCCAATAGTCATTCCACTTGCAGTCCCCAAACCTGGAAGGTGAACGCAACACGTTCCTTCGAAACGTCGGGAAACACTAACCCAGCGACATAGGGTCACATCCTGGAAGACCTGAATCGTCACCAGCACTGCTGTGGAAGTCTCAACACTCGCAAATGCCACATGCAAATCAACTGTGGTGGAGGCTATTACTGCCAGCTTGCAGCGTTACTGGATTGCTCCAAACAGAAAGCGACGTTTCGGTAAGTAAATCCGTTTAGTTCACCAGCTGAGGAGGTGAGGAGAATTTTTCAGTTGTATCTGTCAGATGGAGCCCAAATCTTAAGCAGTGGGCCACATGTTCCTTGTTAATTTTGGGCAATTAGACGATATAAAGTAAAGTCATCAGGTTTTGCCAGTAAAGTTCTTTTTAATAATATCATAGTACATTCAAGGTTAGAGGAAAAGCAAAAGCGACAAAGTTAGGTTTATGTATTAAAAAGTGTACAGGAAAGTGGAGAAGCCAATTTAACAAATACGTCTACGTAATGGTATGCAAATTTGTGATGTCATGCAGGGCAGGTGGCCGAGTGGCGTGGCAAGTGGCAAAAAAAGAAATATCGTACGCCGGAGAATTCCAAATTCCTGCTGTAAGGCTTTCGGACTTCTAGAGATTTGACAATGGTTATGATTTTCCTGGAAAATGTTAATTTGCCTGACATTTTTCTGCGACTTCATTTCGTATGGATGAAATTTTAATTCCTTATTTCGATTTAACGGTGCATAAATCTGTATAACATGAAAACACTAAAGCACAAAATTAACTCATGTAACACATGAACACTCAGTTCCTACAGCACAGAAAACAAACTGCGTATCCATTACAAATTTGCATGGGTTCTTTATACAAATGATGTGTACATTCTGAGAATCCCATGAAAACAAATTCTGCCTATAACGTACAGACCTGTTCAGTGTCCTGCTAGTGGTGCGTATAGTGACCAGTTTGTTTTAACAGGTTAACACCAATATACACTCAATTTTAAATGCATCTTTCGTTGTTACCAGGAATAAACTAAAGATAACACAACTGAAACATTTGTAAAGATGATAAACTTCTTTAAAAAATAGAAAAAACTGCAAGAAGGTATTGGCTCTTCTGGAATGTTACGCAGCATAGATTGATCGTTGATCACCGACGTTTCGGGACACCATATCGGTCCCATCTTGAAGGGTCAAGCAGTCCAAGAATATGGGACCGATATTTTGTATCGAAACGTCGGTAACCAACGGCCAATTTACGCTGCGTAACATCCCAGAAGATCGCAGATCCCGTTTACACCGTGGCGGAAGCCTGAAATCACGCAAACTGTAGAAAACTTGATCCAGGACTAAAAAAAATCATATTCAAAAATTTGATAAAATTTGTCGGAGTGTGAGATATACCGAAAAGTGTGGGATTTAAAATCATTTTTATACAAATTATGCCGCACAAATAAGCAGAGTGTCAAAAATTGATTCGTGTACGTTTTACTTTTTTAAATAAAAACTGCACGTGCAGGAACAAGCGGCTGCTTCAGTATTGGTATTAATTCATACACTTGTTACCTTAGGGCGGTATTGTGAGGTGTTATACCGTCTAGATTGGCACCAGTCAGTTATGACCGCATGCAAGACAATCTGTGTGCGTTGTGAAATTTGCACTAAATACGGTGGTTTAATATTAAATTAGGTGGCGATGCATTTAGCCAAAACCATGCATTAATGGTTACAGTGCAACAGAACAATTAGGTGTAACTGTCACTTGCAAATATGACTTCGAAAGCGCGTGTATTCTGCACACGTTATGAACCAACATTTCATATCGCGTAATATTAAATTGTGCGGAAAACCCGTCACAAAGCAGAGCAGGAACCATTTCCTTAACCTTTTAAAGCGTAGCGGTAACTTTACGTACCGCCAGGTTTAACATTAAAAAATTCTACGTGGTGCCCACATTGCGTTTATGTGTTTTGTGTGGATCTCAGAACAAACAGCAACTTTTGCCTTATAAAACATTAAGAGACTGGTTTTTATAACCGAAGTGGAGAGTGTTTACAGCTCGGTACGCACTGAGTCCTTATATAAAACAGACTGGTTTTTATAACCGAAGGGGAGAGTGTTTACAGCGCGGTAAGCACTGAGTCCTTATATAAAACAGACACGTTTCGTCTGTAAAGGGCTAAATGCCGGTCACGTGAGTGTCTGTGTATTAATTTACACTTGTCTATAATGCATAAACGTACCTGAAATTTGAAAGGAAGGCGTACGTGGAGACCGTCAGACTATGAATGTGGAGGATACGCGAAGTAGCGGTCAGGGAACAGGCAATCTGTTTTACATAAATAACACTACGTACCCCGTCTGATACAACCTGTATTTGTTATTGCTTTTTCAAAGACTACATGTTCCGACCAAGCCAATGATCATTAGGTGTTTGTTTATACAAAAACTTAAAATTTAAGGCAAAAATGTAAAATTTTTCGTGGCCTCACAAATGAAATGTATAAAACGTAATAAATGTATAAAATATATATTTTATACATTTTATACATTCGTGAGATCCGGCAAAATTTTGCATTTTAGCATAAATTTTAGTTTTTTGTATAAACGAAGAACTGATCGTGATCGGCTTGATCCAAACACGTAGTTTTCACTTTGTTTATTGAGTGCGTTGTCGTGAAGTCAGTCATAATATCGCTGTGTCTTACCAACTAATGCACATTCACCATACATTCAACATCTATGTACTACTCCGACATGTTTCGGCGCTATAGCGCCATCTTCAGGGATTCCGCTGCCAACAGTAGTACACTAAGCACAAACAGGCCGCTGCCAACAGCAGTACACTAAGCACAAACAGGCCGCTGCCAACAGCAGTACACTAAGCACACACGGCAATACGTAATAGGTATGGAATTTCAAACGCGTCCGTATAACGCCACATTACTGAAATCGGCTCAGTAACTACGAAAAACAGGTGACCGGCTTACAAGAAACTTTAAAGCATATTTTAAAGGTTTTTAATATTTCACTGTGATCAGTGTCCAGGGTACAAAGTTTTACTTGCACCAACACGAACAGCCTATATAACCCTACATCAGGAGACTGAACCTGAGCAACGATTGAAGGCGACGGACCAACAGGCAGATGACATCATAATGGTCTCCTCCCTGAAAATGGCATCATAACGCCGAAACATGTCGGAGAAGTACACAGATTTTGAACGTATGGTGAATGTGCATTTTGTTGGTAAGACACAGCGATGTTAAGACTGATCAAACATGTAGTGTTTGGAAAAGTAACAGTGAGTACAGGCTGTCAGACGGAGTACGTGGTGCTATTTATGTAACTCTACATACACCAGGGGATGGATAGCGTCAAATCAGTCTGTGTTAGTAACAGCTCAGGGACAATTTTTCTTATTGCGCAACATAGGACATTTATGCACAAACGTCCATTTGTACATGAAGATCTCGGTTTGAACCACCCACCGATTTCTGTTTTATGTCTTACACTCAATCGAATCTTCATCATTAAAAGAAAAAAGAAAGCAAAAGGAAATAATAAACAATTATCATCCGAGACTTTGCGCTCTTTCTGTTGCCGTGTTCATTGTAAGCTACTAATGACGCGGTAATTTGTTTGGCTGGACACAATGCCATTAAGACGTAGTAGGACGCCATTGTTGATCTTTGAGTGCATTGTTACGCAATGATGTGACGTCATGGGGGGCTTGGGCCCTGTCAAAGGGCCGCTCAAAACCCCCCGGAGGGTTTCAAATATAAAGAACGAAGGTTGTTTCTTTTATTATATGACCCTGTAAAATACGCGTGGTTGTGAAAATTTAGATTTCAATTGTGCCTTCTTGCCATTTTTATTGATTTCCTTGAGTCTAGTTCAAAGATCCTAATTTTCTGAACCACACAGCTCTTTCACTCGTCACATTAACGAATCTGAGCGTCTTAATTAACGGTAATGAGGAGGTCAAGCACCGCCAAACACAACTGGTGCATACTACACACTTGTTACGGCAACATGTTTCGACCTAATTTGATAATCTTCAGGTTAGAAATAAAAAAATTCATAAAAATACAATTGTATTAAAACCATAAACATATTTTAATATAATTGAATTCAGTGTTTTTTATTTATTTCATATAATTTGCCTGAATATGACCAAATTACGTCGAAACATGTAGCCGCAATAAGTATGTAATACAGGGTGTTTGTGTTTAATGGTATTTATTTAATTCATTCATTACTGTAATCAACACAGCGGGATGGCAAACATAATTAACAGCCAGAAGTGGCAATAGCTGAAATTGCATTGCGCCTTCAAAACAAATTTTACCCACGAACAATTTCCACTGACTCAGACGACAAACACTCACAATTAGTGTAAAGGTCGGACTCAAGCAACTATCGCACCAAATACCCACTACTAGGCCCAGCCTGTCCATTACGGGTTTGCAAAATAGAATCTATTCCTTTTTTTTCTGAGAAGCATATTTTCGTATTCTGATATTTAACCCTTCAATGCTTCGGTGCATTGCACGGACCAATAATTCTTCAAACACACTGCAGGTCTCTCGATACAACGTGCGCTCGTGAATGCACTTACAAAGTACAGTAAATTTAAAACCCCCTCCGTCCTGCACAAATATGGAACTTACAACGCCAGCACCCCTGCAGGGTTAACATACTCCTGCAGTACGGTACGAGAAGTAGTTCCTTAGAGGCATTATTTCCCCTTTATTTTCAAAGATTCTACAACAGTTGTGATTCAGACCCTACGCATATTTCCCAATCAGTTTAACTTTCTACCCGTCTAATACTCTCTGGGAACTTCTGTGAGTGGAATTTTGTAATGCCTCAATATCTGAAATAACGTCCACTCACATTTAAAAATTTTTAAAATTTCAAATTTTAATATAATGTAATTATATTAATGTAACATATTATATTAATATGATATAATTATATTATATTATTCTACAATAATATTAACATATTATATTATATTAATATAATGTAATATAATTAATACATATTTAACATTTTTTCTCTAAGTATGTTAAGAATGTGAACCCAGAAGCTTAAAACTAACACTAAATAACACAAAAAATAATCTAACTTTGACAACTGCTGAACGTGGCCTGAGTGCTTCATTATCACTTTTAAAGCCCGGTGGTTATTGGCTGTCACCAAGTTTTACACTAAAAGCACAGTCACACTCTTACTCACGTATTTCGCACAGTTCTTACAACAAACAACCATTATTTAACTGTAAAGCACCATTAATTGGTACTTGTAATGGATGTATACCCTGTTCTCTGTGCGGTCCGAACTGAATCTTTATATACAATGTGGGTTAACTGCAGTCTTCAAAGTCTACAAACAGAACGCCAGGCAAATCTGCAACAGCAAGTCCGGTATTCAACATAGCTGCTTGGAAGTAGCATTCAGGTATTGGAAGTGACAAATTTAGACCTATACAGAACATAAAAACCCTCAAATAGCCAACACTGTGTATTTATTTATATATATTAATATATTTAATATATTAATATTGAATATATATAAATAAATACATACATAGTGTTGGCTATTTGACGGTTTTTATGTTCTGTATATGTATTGAGCCAACTGGGACAATGAATAACAAAACTGACAAATTTCGACCTCTACAGTGTGGAGAGGCCTGTAATTTAGAAACAAACTTACTAAAAAGAACTGAAATTTTATCTTGGTACAGCAGTTTTTCCGAGCAGTACAGACGTTTGGGATGTGGTGCTGTGCCGGCGAGATAAGAATTACAGAGGTTTGCCTTCATCTTGAGAGTGAAGCCATCCTAGGACAGACTGGACGACCCTGAAGATGAAGGCTGTACAATCGGAATGTCGGAAACCATTTACTGAGGGGCACGGTGTAAGTTCCAACACGATTTGAGACCTTATCTCAGCTAACTGAACTTCTAGTTCATTCCATAAGGCCTGAAACTACACGTTATTTTATGCACTATGTAAATACTGCCGGTCCCAGTGGCCGCGCGGTCTAAGGCGTGGGTCTCTGGCCGTTCGCTTACTGGGATCGTGGGTTCGAATCCCACCGGGCGCATGGATGTCTTCTGTTGTGAGTGTTGTGTGTTGTCAGGTAGAGGTCTCTGCGTCGGGCTGATCACTCGTCCAGAGGAGTGCTACCGAGTGTGGTGTGTGTCTGAGTGTGATCGTGAAGCCTCGATAATGAGGAGGCCCTGGCCCACTGGGGGCTGTTGCGCCTTTGGAAAATATGTAAATATTAGAGAAGACACTGTCAGAATAGACAAATACCTTTCTCCAAACTGTAGAATCTCGAACTGTTTATTTGCTGGCATGTCGTCTTAACTTACAGAAGGATCTACCATAATAAAAAGGGAATAACTCTCCCCCCAAATTGCGGGCTTATGACCCTACTTATCCAGTAAGTATCAATTTTTATCGTTTCATCCAATTACAGCTGCTGCTGGTCTTATGTGGGAAGAAGAAGCCAGAACAGCAGAGACATCTTGCGGGACATTTGATTATAGAGGCGACCCATCGAGAGGGTTATCTTTTGTGTTGTCTCTGTCAGTAAATTGTTACAATTGCTAGGTGCAACACAGCAATCATGAAATATCTGTTACCCCGTAGCTGCTAAGGGTGAAGCGCATACATCTTCCTATAAATAACCGAGAGTGGAATTCTGTCAGGTTCCAGGTATAGGACTAATTTACTGGAAGAGCGATATATATCTCTTGGGTTTAGATTAAAGTCGAAGAACTTGTAACTAACCCCATGGAGCAGAGGCCTTCTTGAGAAGCTAACAGTTTCTCAGCTAGTCAACAAATTCCCCGCATTTTATGGAACCCGGTCATTACCGCATTCTCAAGAGCCCGCCACCTGTCCCTATCCTGAGCCACCTGAATCCAGTCCATGCCCCATCCCACTTCTTGAAGATCCATTTTAATATTATCCTCCCATCTACGCCTCGGTCTCCCAAACGGTCGCCTTCCCTCAGGTCTCCCCACCAAAATCCTGTATGCACATCTCTTTTCCCCCATATGTGCTACATGCCCCGCCCATCTCATTCTTCTCGATTTGATTACCCGAATAATATTTGGTGATAAGTACAGGTCATTAAGTTCCTCGTTATGTAGTCTTCTCCACTCCCCTGTCGCCTCGTCCCTCTTAGGCCCAAATATCCTCCTCAGCACCCTATTCTCGAACACCCTCAGTCTTTGTTCCTTCCTCAGTGTGAGAAACCAAGTTCCACACCCATACAAAACAACAGGTAAAATTATATCAAATAACTTACAAAAACATAAATCAAAATTTTTACACAGGGTCCAATATAAGGCATTTTTCTGAGCCCATTACATGCTTTTCCAATTCATACAGCATTGGACGTTTTGTGTACTGCATACTGCATACAGCAGTACACAAAACGTCGAACGGTTTTCTTCACAGTTTATGTAACCTTACTCGCGACCGGCGTACTCCATACAGAGTAACTTGACAGTGTCGCTGAGGTCCTCACAGCAGTGTTTATGAGGATTCAGATCACCTGTGATGTGACACTGCGTCATTGGATGAGTGGTTCCCGACGTTTCGAAAGAACATATCATCTTCATCTTTACGGGTAATTTAGTCAAAGAAGACTGCTTGAATCTTGACACTGCTCCACATTCCAGGAGACCTTTATCTTCAACACAAACAGGAATAAAATTTACTCCGGGGTTCCCTAGGGACTGATTTTTCCTTCAGCCCACCAATCCTCGCCGGTTTACAATTTTAAGAATCCTGACGAACACGAAACTGCACAACGTTCAACTGGTCATTCATTAACACGAAAATAATGTGACAAGAACCAAATTTGCAGCACTCATTAATCATTACGTACTTTTCAGAAAGTGGTCTGGAAACCTGACAGTGCCGTTCTGCAGAATTTATGGTTCATATCACGAGTACACAAAGACCTGCAAGTGAATAAACCAGCTGAGGTCATCCGGTTTTCCCATCCTCTTGAATCTATCTGCAAAGCTGCCTTGTTTATTAGTGTTTCTCTTTATGGAAGGCATATCTGTTGTTGGCAGGCTTCCGCGACCGGTGATTGGACATTCTTCGTGGCATTACCTCTGTATTCTTCGTTGACACAGTGTATATTTGTAGAAAAGGACCAAATTACAGAAACAAACTACTGCTACATTATTCGAGACAATGTAAGATGGAGATTGGTGGTTCCTCAGGACCTTTGCCACATATTTGCCAGACTACAGGGTGTTACACCTCAAATGACGATTTTCATCCTGCAGTCAGAACCTGAAATATTATCACAAATTTTTCTGTCCGGAAGTTCAGTGGGAGGTTCGCGGTTCTCAGAGCAATGCTGTTGAACGATAAGATCTTATGGTATGTGGCAATATATCGTGGGATGAGTAGTTGCCGACATTTCGAAAGATCGTTTTGCCTTCGTCTTCAGTATCAAGAAGTAAAAGATTATGTAGCTGTATGGAGAATGGCTGTGAATAAGGAATCAGGAAGGATGTGAAATGATTCGGGCTTGAGTTGAGGTGATAGCTTACGCAAGCGTTTTATTAAAGGACTTAGTAAAATTAATAATAATGATAATAATAAACTATTCCTGCTCGCCGAAATGATTTTTTATCATCCCTTAAATAACACGATTGGCTGAGTTGAACACTTTGTTTGAAAGTCACTTGTTACCCCCCCCCCCCCCCCAAGGAACAAGCGGTGTGAGTGATTTTAATAAACGTTGTTCAGAGTACCGTCAGCCTTAATGTACCTTGCACTTTGCCCGAAATTAGTATTAAATTCAGGATTTTGAAGCGTCGTTAATGTTCGAGAAACAGATAAGTGTAAACGTCCGTTAAGATTTATCGCTGGCATTTAAATAAAATGAGTCTGACATAACCTCGATAATGTATTGAATTATGGAGGGGTGGATACTGAACGGCACGCCCTCTCCACGCTACGGACCGCAGGACAGTCCAGTTCACCATCTTCACACACGGAAATGCACTTCTACCGGAAACAAAAAACGATTTTACGAGATTCACTATTGAATTTCTTAGCCGCGAATGCTTTGGGAAAGGAACCAAACAACGTATTATAAAAATTATCCAATTAAGCAAAAGATTTGGGAAAAATATTAGTTGTAATATCTGGCAAAGTGCTTAAATTCTGCAGCAAAACTGTTCTTAATTCGAAACTTTGTTATTCCTTTAGTATTCATAATTGCGAAGTAAGTACATACAATAGGCTACTGGTAAACTGAAAAAGGGTAAAATTCACCCTATAACACGCCACGAAGGCCCAGAGGTGGAGTACAGGTATAGATCTACTCTTTCTTTAACCTCGGCGCTTCATGGTGGTGGGTGGTTAACGTCATGCCCCGGCCGCTTTAGCCTCGGGAATACCCCGGTACCAATCGTGTCGAAGGGTAAGTTGACCATAGGGTAGGTCTGGACGGGCGAGGAAATCCCCCCCCTCCCCGTGGGATTCGATCCCCGGACTGTCCAGCCCGTAGCGAGTTACTATACCGACCGGTCCACCCGGGGTCACATTGGTAAACTCAAGCTGTCCTTTTTCTTACAGACGTGTCCCGGCAGCCAGAAGTTGTACACATGCGTATGTTTAGTACTTCATATGCCACTCATGCACACACGAACGCAGAATGTGTGGCGGTAATACCAGGGTCGCATACGGGCTTTGGCTGCCCTCGGTGTCATTTTCATATAAAAAGAAATGCAACTAGATGAATCTAATCTGGTGGGAGCTTCTGGAATCACAGACAATATGAGATCAAAACGTACCTGTAACACCCTAAGGAATCCAAAACAGGTCAAAACGCATAGGCAGTAATTACGTGGGACTGCAGCAACAGATATTATTACATTTGAAAGTCTAGAATGCCTGGAAGGTTCAGTACAAATGTGTGTACTCTCCCCCACACGAATGACACATGCTTTCGTCCCCTGCACGCTACATGCACAGCAATACGCATAATTTCTCTTTGTTGAGGAATGCTATAGTAAATATGTACAGCTGTCTCGATGTTCGTGAACCTGAAGCTTAACTATTTCGACCTTTCGTGATAACTCTTTTAAAATACGTTTCGATTTTCCGGATTTGTTTCGAAGAATACGCAAAAGACCACGTGGCTAGCGAGCTAGTATCAGCACCCTCCTCCTAGTGCCCAGATCACTGTCAGCTCGGTAAATTTCTGTATTTTTTAAGAGTAACAGTTGTTTACATCCGGATTTCACACGCACGTGTGTGTGTGTGTGTGCGTGCGTGTCGGTAATGTTCCTCATATCTAACCTCAATCACTATGTGTCTCCCCATCCTTTCACCTGATGCGTTTTCTCAAAACTTTGTGCCATTTTCCTTCCGCCAGCCAGCAGTATCACCAGCCAAGCAGCCATAAGTACGACGCGCTGCACTCAGACCTTAACACACAAAACACCTCGCGCACAGTGTCTGCTTTACGCGTGCAGTTACTGCATTCA
Organism: Coptotermes formosanus; assembly: GCA_013340265.1. Lineage (NCBI taxonomy): Eukaryota > Metazoa > Arthropoda > Insecta > Blattodea > Rhinotermitidae > Coptotermes > Coptotermes formosanus. Next base: position 582,291 of record BLKM01000737.1, on the reverse strand, counting down.
GTGTGCGGCTGTTATCGTCTGTGTTCAGAAACTGAATTTCATGAAATGAATTCATAAGTCTTGCAGCAAGTGTCAATCAGTTATTGAGCAACAGAACGACGTACTGCAGCGGCAGCTGTCAACTGAGGCAGCAGGACGCGGCCAGCACAGGACTGCAGTAAGAAGGACCTGCTGCCAGACGGGCGCGCGCGGGTGACTCCTGAGTCTATAATCACTTGGCTCGATACCAAACAGCCTGAGACCCTTCCCACATGCTGCATATTATTAATAACACCGAATTCTCTGTTTTGCAGTCTTCTATATAAATATGTCAGTGCACAAGTGACGTAAGTGGACATTTAAAATTAGTTATCTGTCCCAAACTTGGGATGATCCGGGGTTTGATTCCCGACCAGAGCAAGAGATTTCTCCAATACGTCCAGACCGACTGTGGGACCCACCGGTCTCCTATAAGAAATGTACTGGCGTTTATATTACCCGGGTAAATCGATCTGAATGGCAAGCTGACCATGCAAGTCTGTCTAGTTGCTAGTTTAAAAATGGGTGAAACTACGCCCCTACTGCCCTCACATGTCTTCACAGCGTGCATAGGGACAAATTCACTTGATCTCACTGTGCAGGAATACGTAACTGGGTACGAGAAATTCAGGAAGGGACTACTGCAGTTTAAGTCAGCGCTCCTTAGCATGTCATAAAGCATAAAGCAAAATTTCCCTTGTCCACGCCATGAGGGCATGTAGGGGGAATAGAAGTATAGCTCCACTCATTCTTCACCTCGGCATTATATGCAGGTGAGTGGTTAACTTCATGCCTTGGCCGATTTAAATCGCAGAAAAAACCCGGTACCCATCCAGTAGCAGATTTTGTGGGCCACAGATCCAATATGGAGATTTCGCAGAAGAAACCCTTGCCTCTCCCGCGACTGGAACCCCGGAACGCCCAGCCCAGCCCCTATACTAACCGACGTTCCGACTGCGCTAACCGGGATGTCAATAAGAGATATCGCCTTTCGCAACAGACTGAGCGTTTATGTGTAACTGAAGTACAGTCAGGACACTGTGTGCAACTCAGCATATGCAGCGTCCAGTGTTGCGTCGAGTGGGGACTGTGTAACTGAAAAGGAGAGAAAGAGAGAGAGAGAGAGATGTTTTACTTAACGTCGCTGTCAATTGTCCATGTAACCCCCCCCCCCCCCCCCCCGCCGCCCAGCTTGTTGCAAATATGATACTTTACTGGACTTGCATCTGGAGTTCACAGTAGCAAGTACATCCCGCGTTCCTTGTGCGCTCTTCACATTGGCCTGGACTGGGTTTTCCCTTTCACCTTGCGTGAATCTTCCTAGTAACATATCTGTAGGTGTATAGGCCAAATATTTGTACCCGACTCATTTCGACACTGAAGATGGAAGAAACCTTAGCGTCGGTGGTAGATGAATGAATGAGTATGGAACATTGGTGGAATGATACTGACAGGGGAAAAATGAAGTAGTGGGAGAGAAACACTAGCGCCGCTACGTTTAGGCACTAAACAGTATGTTGTGGCAAATCTTGAAAAAAGTACGCAAATTTTTTAAATGTATTATTTATACAGAATATACCTTAATAAATTAATATGGAAGCCATTCGAATATTTTCTTTAGATGTCGCATTTAAATAATAAGCAGTGAACATTTTAAGCCAGACAAGTGAAAATTCGACGGTGTTTACAGTGTTAAAAATACCTTCATACAATTCATATTGACAGACAAAACATGGCGACCGTGCGTAACATTGAGGTTATATCCCTGAAGTTTACCTTACCGGGTATTTTTCTGCGTAAGTAACAGCTCCTCCCAGAAATAAATAGAATAATAATACTAACACTGTTACTAATAACGTTACAGAACTAGAGGTGTACGCAGTGGGTTTTGATTTCTGCTAGAAAATGCTTCTTAAATTTTCTGTGACATTATTAGATTTTCAAAGTTAGCGGGGCTTCTTTTGCAAATTTAATTACACGCAGCTGCAGGCAGCAATACAGACCTCCCAGTGGAGTTCTGAGATATCATTTTTTAAGAAGAAATATTCAGAGAGTGACGAATATTTTTATGGTGCAAATTCAACACTTCTATTAAACCTATCCTACACTCACGTCTGCATACCGTATGTTCGTATACTGGAATAAGGATGACGTAACCGATCATTTTTAGTATTATCACGAATGATATCAGTTGCTTATCTGTGTTGTGTTATTCTGTTTCATTTGTTTTCGCAAATATATTGCACTTGTTTATTCTTACGCACTTTATAATATATCTTTGCGCTGCAAACCCCACACGTCAATAAACAGTAACTGACTATGCATGATTTCGGGCTTCCGCTGCTGCATAAATAAGATCTTCGCTCTTCTGGGATGTTATGCAGCGTATATGGGTAGTTAGTTACCCAACATGAAACACAGTTTGTCCTGAAACGTCGGTAACTAACAATCTATGCTGCGCAACATCCCACAGAGCGAAAGTTTCAACAACTGAATACACTAAACTGTAATTAATATTAGTTAACCCTTTAAAGACGAAGCGTATCTGTTTTATATAAGGACTCAGTGCGTACCGCGCTGTAAACACTCTCCACTTCGGTTATAAAAACCAATCTCTTAATGTTTTATAAGGCAAAAGTTGCTGTTAGTTCTGAGATCCGTACAAAACACATAAACGCAATGTGGGCACCACGTAGAATTTTTTAATGTTAAACCTGGTGGTATGTAAAGTTACCGCTAGGCTTTAAAAGGTTAAACTACTGGTAGTTTCTGATAATAAAGAGAGAAAACGGGGTGCAATAGTGTAGATGAACTCTCGGGGGTCAACAGCAACTGGGTAATCAAGAGCCCCCCCGCGACTCGATAGGCGGGGCCCCCTAAAATTTTTAGCGAAATTATTCCCAAATCTCGTAACAGGGATCCAGAATACCGCCTTCTGTCAGAAGAACGGGACCCAGTACGACAGCACCCACAGCACCCCAACACATCCACACGCTGCTCCGACTCGCTGTGTCACTACTCTCTCCCCAGCACACACTCGCTGTGTCACTACTCTCTCCCCAGCACACACTCGCTGTGTCACTACTCTCTCCCCAGCACACACTCGCTGTGTCACTACTCTCTCCCCAGCACACACTCGCTGTGCCACTACTCTCTCCCCAACACACACTCGCTGCACACAGGGAATTCCCATAATTTTTTCTACACATGCAGGAGATCAAAATACTGTTAAGTGATTTTCCTCTACAATAACGATTAATGTGCTCCCAGGTAATGAACCAGCAAGGTCAGCAACATGGCGGGGTTTAGTGTTTTTAAAAATATTATTGTGAATCTAATGTCAATTTGTGTGCATTTGTTGTTTAATATTACAAAAACAAACTTAATACTCTTTACGTTTGGTCCCCTCCCCGCCGCGGGGTCTACGGGGGCCTTACCAACGCCATTGACGGTAGTTCTGTCAGAAATTTCTCATCTTTATAGAATGCATACCGTTGTGAGTGTGTTATAAATGTAAACACAGTTAGATGCCGTCCTCATAACTTGTTTTAGTTTAAAAATCAAAATTGGCTGCATATTTCGACCACTCAGGTGGCCCTCACCAGGCCTTTTTACAAATGTAATAGGAAGAACCTTTTGCCAGTGAGATCAAACAAGTTGTGAGGACGGCATCTAACTGTGTTTACATTTAGAAATTTGTAAGTTAATATTTTAAAGCCTAGCGGTAACTTTACATACCAACAGGTTTAACATTAAAAAATTCTACGTGGTGCCCACATTGCGTTTATGTGTTTTGTACGGATCTCAGAACAAACAGCAACTTTTGCCTTACAAAATATTAAGAGATTGGTTTTTATAACCGAAGTGGAGAGTGTTTACAGCGCGGTACGCACTGAGTCCTTATATAAAACAGATACGCTTCGTCTTTAAAGAGTTAATATCAGTTTCCACTGCGCTGTCTTCAACATTAGGAATTTGAAAATTTAAGACAATATAAAAATACTTTCGAATCACAATTTTATGTACAAATAAACAAAATGCTCCCACTTCAACCACTTTAGAAACTTCTAATAAACATTGCAGAACTACTGGCTGAGAGAAAGCTTATGTGGTTTGCATTTCGTCACGTAACCCTTATGGTGCCGAATTCATAAGAGCTGGGCTCACGCCGTGCTACTGACACAAACAAAAGAACACCAACAAACAAAATGGAACTCATTCATCAGTCCGACCTGTTCGCTCCACCACAACAGGCACAGTGTGCGAACAGCGCCACTGCAAGCCTGTTCGGCGAGAAAAGGAATGACGCAGGGGATGTGCGTGAATGCGATTCATCCTTCAGCTGAAGGCTGTGACGTTCCTCTATCAGAAGAGGACAAGTCATGAGACAGTTTAAAATGCTGAGACACAGCATGCAGAGTCAAGCGACAACTGTATAATGACTGTAATACTGGGTGTTCCGGTGCCGCTGGCTGCCACATTCACCAACACGTACAGGCACTGGTTTAAACACCGCCTGGGGCAGGACTGGCGGCACCTTACGGCGGTGTAAACAAATTTCAGTCAGCATCTTACTTATGCGTGCGTGCGTGCGTGCGTGCGTGTGTGTACGTATGTATGTATGTATGTATGTATGTATGTATGTATGTACGTATGTACGTACGTATGTATGTATGTATGTATGTACGTACGTATGTGTGTATGTATGTATGTACGTACGTACGTATGTATGTACGTATGTACGTACGTACGTACGTATGTATGTATGTATGTATGTATGTATGTATGTACGTATGTATGTATGTACGTATGTATGTACGTATGTATGTATGTATATATGTATGTATGTACGTATGTATGTATGTATGTATGTATGTATGTATGTACGTATGTATGTACGTATGTATGTACGTATGTATGTACGTACGTACGTACGTACGTACGTACGTATGTATGTATGTATGTATGTATGTATGTGTGTGTGTGTGTGTGTATGTATGTATGTATGTATGTATGTATGTATGTATGTATGTATGTATGTGTATGTATGTGTGTGTGTATGTATGTATGTATGTATGTGTGTATGTATGTATGTGTGTATGTGTGTATGTATGTATGTGTGTGTGTATGTATGTGTGTATGTATGTATGTATGTATGTATGTATGTATGTATGTGCTTGTGTGTGTATGTATGTATGTATGTATGTATGTATGTATGTATGTATGTATGTATGTATGTGTATGTATGTGTGTGTGTGTGTGTGTATGTATGTATGTATTATGTATGTGTGTGTGTGTGTATGTATGTATGTATGTATGTATGTGTATGTATGTGTGTGTGTGTGTATGTATGTATGTATGTATGTATGTATGTATGTATGTATGTATGTATGTATGTAACTAGCTAAACAGTAATTGCTGTGCAACATTTTTACAAGGATATACAGAGAACAAAATCACACGCGCAGTGTCCAGTTTATCTTGCCCCCGCTCACGGCAGCTTTGTCGCACTGTAAGCCTGCATCCACAGGGCCCATCCCGTGACCGCTGCTGTGCTGAACGACACGATATAAGGGACTCTCCATTCTGTGTTCACGGTAATTTCTCGTAATTCGTACGGTTTTCGTGATGGTTAAATAAATGTGACACAACTCGCCAGCATTCTATAGGCCTGCCAAGCCTGTCTCATATACTGTGCAACTCAAATGAAATGTAAAACGTAAAGTTTGGCGTCTCGCTCTGTCAAGTAAGTCAGTAACACTGGTTGGTTCTTTAAGGAATTCAAAACAAAAAAATTCATCATTTGTTTAAGAAAAGTAAAATGATTTTAGATCAGAAACAAGTACTACAGGGGGCTTGACATACAAAAGAGACATAAAAAATAAAACTGCAATAAGAATTCTGAAAGTTTGGTGATTCCATTTTTCTAATATGTGCTGCTCTGTGAGGTTCCCGACTAACATACAGCGTCGCAACCGAGAACAGCAACCTCAGCAGCGCTGGTGTGGGGATCACAAATCGAGCAACAGAAGCCATCGGTGTTTGTAATAATCCTACAGACAGACGGAGAACACTTTCACTTCTGTAACGTCAAACCAAACCTTCATTTTACACAATTTCATTCAATACACCCTCTTTCTTTCCCATTATACAGCAATTAAGCAGTTCACGACACTTATCGATTACGTTATGTTATTTGGAAAGGCTGCACGAGAGAATAAAAAGCTGTGATGCTGTGAACAGCACTCAAGGATAAAGGAATTTGAACAATGCGAAGGTCAGTTACATACTGAGGAAGGGGGAAGTGTGGGTTTGGGGGGGTTAAGATAATAAGTGGTAATTATGAAACCGGAGTTATGTATTATTCATAAAAGAACATATGCGCTCTTCCAGTGGTTGCTGGACACAAGCTGCGGACGATAGGGTGAGGAGAGGGGGAAGGGGAAGAATAGGGAGTGCTCCATTTATTTCATACAAATATGCTCAAATTTTAACATTTCCTCTCCCCTCCCCTTACAAAAAAATATAGCAGCAGGTGTGATACATGGAAAGAAATATCTTTATAAAATCGTTGTTGTGAAGGACCGATAATTCTATGGAAGTCCAGATACTTATTCGTCAAATGTTATCCCGTCTGGCCTATGTATGATAGAAACCACTAAATACCCTTAGGTCCTTTTAATGGATTTCTAAGTTTAAATGCCTGCAATTTGAGGCGGAAAACTAGCGGGCAGGATACGCTGTTGAAAGGGATCAATTCCACCGCGGATAAGATGCCGTGTTTTGCGCAACTTCCTGGTTTTTGTACTGACAGCGATGAATGTTCCAGTGCCACAGAAACAGAGCATTTGTGTTACAGATTTCAGTTGATGTGGCTCATAACTGAAGAAGAAAATAAGCTAACTTAGTAGCCCATAGTGTTGAGTCTCCCTTGAGCAACTGGCAGACGTTAGGTACTGGCGAAGCTTCCAGTCTTTTAGAAAAACGAAAGGTTCGTGACCTTAGTCACAACGACCTGGGTCTGGTGACCCTCTTGATCCAAAAGAACCCAGCCCACCTTCCCACTCCAACAAAAATATTAATATAACACCTTATATCCTCCAAGTCGCATTTTCCCAGAAGGTTTTTAGACAAATATATTTGAAATTTTTCCATGAACGTTACACGGTCCAACCATCCAATCTGACATAATTGTTACAAAAATATTTGCTGAAATTATTTCCCCTTCTCCTTTTTTTTTTCACCAGCCTCCTGTTTTGGACTGCCCTACGTCAAACGTTTTTCTCTGTATCGCCTTTTCAGATCAACTTGGTGTGTCTCCATAATGCGACACACCAAGGCCCACATTCATACAAAGAACTGGTACAATTTTTGGATAGTACAGAAATAGTGTGGGGGTGGAGGTTTGCAGTGGATTAATCTGGCTCAGGACAACAAGCAGTGACGGACTGTTGTAAAGACGGTAAAGAACTTCCTGGCTGCACACTTGGCCGTGAATTATATCAGCATTTGTGGGGAAGTGGAGCCATGTTAACCCTTTAAAGACGAAGCGTTATCTACTTCATATATGGACTCAGTGCGTACCGCGCAGTCAACACTCTCCGTCTCGGTTATAAAAACCAGTCAGTTAATGCTGTATAAAGAAATAATCGCTCTTTGTTCTGAGATCTACACAAAACACATAAATACACTGTGTGGGCAGAACGTAGAATTATATTTAAAGACTCAGTCCGTACCGCGCAGTAAACACACTCCGTCTCGGTTATAAAGACCAGTCAGTTAACGCTGTATAGGGAAATAATCGCTGTTTGTTCTGAGATCCACACAAAACACATAAATACACTGCGTGGGCAGAACGTAGAATTTGTGAATGTTAAACCTGGCGGTGCGTATAGTAACCTCTGGACTTTAAAGGGCTAAATATAGACTTGTTTACTTCGGCACTAGAGTGGCAAGAGTGGTCAGCCTTATATCGCGGAGGAAAAGACCCCAGTGCAATGTTCCTTCTAAGTTGCGCGGGTGCGCGGCCGCGCAGTAACTAAAATGCTTCCGCGCACACTGAATTGTTGCAGCGCAGCTGGAATTTTTCAGTTTTCATTGTAAATATTCTTATTATGCATATTACAAAAATTTGTTAAAGTGCCGCGCAGTTGCCAGGTCGTGCAAAAATTATCTGCTGCTCAGATCAGTAGCAAGTCCGCGCAGGTGTTATAAAATTAGAGGGAACTTTGCCCCCGTACCCACTCGGAAGGATGCTGATTACGCACCAGCGCTGGTTTCGACGCCTTGAAGAACAGGTAAATTACTTGACCCTGCCACAATAAAATCACGATTTCTGAGTTGTCCAGCTCCTAGCCTAGCCACTGCAACTACCGAGATCCGTCAACAGGTTGCTAGTGTTGGGATAACCCTTTAAAGACGAAGCGTATCTGTTTTATATAAGGACTCAGTGCGTACCGCGCTGTAAACACTCTCCACTTCGGTTATAAAAACCAATCTCTTAATATTTTATAAGGCAAAAGTTGCTGTTTGTTCTGAGATCCGTACAAAACACATAAACGCAATGTGGGCACCAAGTAGAATTTTTTAATGTTAAACCTGGTGGTATGTAAAGTTACCGCTACGCTTCAAAAGGATAGCTGAGGTACTGCAGATGGATATGTACCATATGAGGCCACATCCAACACTTATCGCTGGAAGCCGACAGAATTGCAAGCCACAATCTCCTCATCAGTTGAGAAGAGTCGTCACTTATCACCGGACTAAAACAACGCCACAAAGCGCGTAACAAAGGATGATAGAGCGGGAATAACAGAAGGTGTGAACTGGGGAGCAAATATGGGGAAGAATACAAAACTGTGTAACAAAAATCACTTATGGGGAGTGGAATGAATTCTTCCGGCTCACAGCAAACAAAAGCAGACTGCAAGTAAATTGCCTAAAAATTGATCCAAAGAAAAAAAAAGATGCAGAATGGAACATGGAGATTTTCGATAAAAGAATTTCTTGTAAGTCCAGTCGAACCATAATTACACCACACAGGGTGTAAAGAGGCGAAAGCAGTGATTATGGTTTGTAGATGAATTGCAAACCACAAATAATGTACAAGTTTAAATTGGAATTGTTTTGTTGACCTCCACTTAAATCAAATGCGTTCGTGACAAGAACTTTACAAACTTACAGAAGATAAGACGTGCTTTATCGATATATATCAACTTTTCTGTTTAAAATTTCAATTTATCAGAGTAAATATTAAGTGGAATCGTAATTTCATATTATCCTCTCTAGGACTTATATATATATATATATATGTACGAACGGGTCAATTGAAGATAGCTGTGGAATCGTAGCTAAAAATTTGGTTCATTTTAGCCTGAACATTAGGCCTATGTCCACTCCATCATATGAAAGGACGGCAGCTGGCGAACTGACAATTAGCAATTAACATTTAACAGTTTAAGGAAATATACTACCTACTTAACTGTAAAAGGGAAAAAAGGAATCATCGTAACGGGCAGCAGCAGACCTGCTCAAAACCTTTCCAAGTAGCAATGCATTGACTCATTACTGGGTCTTGTACAGCCAATATATCTCAAGGAAACTAATTGCGCAAACAAATTGCAAGCAGCGGCTAAAGCAGAAAAAAAACATGACTTGTAGATTAACTGTACCGCAGACACTAGCAAATTCACTTCAAACTTGTGAAAAATAGTGACGTTCTTTAAACAAGTACTAATTTATTATGCACCCTGTTTCCGCTCAGGAATTGAAACGAAAAATTCGTTGTGATATCACAGAACAACTACCACAGACACTCCTCCAAGTTTCTTCAGTTTGTTAAATATTTTCTCTGTTTTATGAGGCTTGCACGAGATATTTCCCTTGCTAATATTTTGGACGGATCGCAATATCATGTTTTGTTAATTTATCAAAACAGTCTTTTGTTTTCACTTCGCTGTGCAAGAAATAAAATCTGCAATTTTATGATTCGTGGAGAGGGAATATTTTCAGTACGTTGTGCTATAAACAGCAGCCTGGGGAGAATTACGCTTTTTTTAAAATCGTCTGTGTACTCTCCATTATACTTTAGGTTCTGCTTCTCACGAAATTTCTCTTATTAAAAGAAATGAGTTGTGAATTTTCTTCCAAATGCCTTGCATTGTATTAACGAAAAATATATAGATACATAATTTACGTAAGTGACTATAAAATCCTATGAACCCAGTACGTCTAGTGATGTTTAGAGGGGATTATACACATTGTTCAATTTTAGATTTTGAATTCCTATTTAAAATTTATCGAATTGAAAACTGCAGCAACAGTACAAAAATATTATCTTGAATTCAATTTCCTTAACTGCGCACTTGGTAAATAACATTTGAATAAACAAGACCAAAGCAGGCTCGTTACCTGTATCAACACCTGTCTGTTAAACTCCTACTTCATGCCGTCAGTGATGTAACCAACATCAGGGGGACGTACTAGCATGTATATATATACACATATATAAACTGGGAATCGGGTTTCATGTAATGTGCACAGTCTATCAGCTAAAGGCAAAATTATGACCCAGTGTCTTTAACGTACACATGAATTGGATAAGCTTCAAGTTTCTGCACGTGTACTAGCATGCCCCCCTAAAGATGGTTAGTCAATTGAAACATGTTGGCGGGTAATAAACAGGCGCTGTTGGATTGTTAACAGCTGAGATGTGATTGTGCTTACTTAAATGCACAAATATTTTGTTGTTTGTTTTTAGACCGTCTTGTTTCCTTCTAAGAGAGTTCCTGCAGACATTCTTGTGATTTTGATACAATTGCGCCCAGTACATTAACATGACCAGAACAAACAACTAAAGATTCTGCATTGCTGTCAAAAATATTCTAATTCTGTTAGACTGGCCCAATTGCTTATACTAGTAATGGGAACTCGGTCAGGCCTAGGTACTGCCGGAGCAATGCACAGTTCTTTGTCAGTGCTGCATTGGATCCACAATGGATATTAAGGCAATGTCTTTCTCGGGCCCAGAAAAATTGGTTAAAATCAGGAATAAAATTTCCATTACAGATATTTAATTAAAAAACTTAATGTAATTTCAACAATTCGAAGCGAATACCAAATTTCAAGTATCGAATCACGTGTAAATTGCTCTAAAAGGAAGAAACAACCAATCACCGATTATTATCACACACACACACACACACACACACACACACACACACACACACGTCCACTGCCAAGAAACTTCACCTACACCAAGTTTTCTTTATAAAAAATTAACACATTTAAATTTAAGGCATTTCAATAAATCACTACAGTTATAGTTAATAAAACTAGATTCTACAAAAACACACGCCATCAACACAGCTTCTATGTTGCGTTAGTAGTGCCGAGGGCGTCCATGCCCTTACAGTTCTACACAACACAACGTGGCGCTTAACATAAAATTTAGAAATAAGTTCATTCGACAGTCACAATAACTGCGAAAATTTCAGCACAAGAGGAAAAGAAATAACATTTGTAGTGCAGGCCATCAGCAGATGCCTCTGGACTCAATGCAGCAGTATGTTTTGAGGTTCTGCCCACCCCAGTCCTCAACAGACAAATCAGGTGAAGAGTACATATAAAATTTGCTTCATTTCTGCCGTCAAGGCGGTGTAAATGAGATATTTGCGCTTCTGGGATCTTACACAGCTTAGAATCGTAGCTTCTTACCGCAGTGTCAGGACAGCCTATAGGTCCAATCGCCAAAGGTCAAGTGGACTTCTTAGACTGCTTGACCTTTGGCGATGGAACCGATAGGTTGTCCCAAAACGTCGGTATGAAACTACCATTCTACGCTGTGTAAAATCCCGAAAGAGCTTAATATCACACACAGGACATGTTTGGCACAACATTTGCAATGCAACCGGTTTTATGGAGCCCATGGAATAAAGGAGAAGTTCGCAGCCGCATACAGTGTCATAGCCTTAAACAGGCCCTCACTCTAAATGCACTTGTATACTCTAGCTGCATTACAGTAAAAATATTAATACCTTTGGTCTTCGGAAAGAAAATCTTAAGTACAAGTCGCTTAGTGGGGCTCAATTTGACTGAAAGTCTCTACATTTGTCAAGGAGATGTCCCTCTTCCTCGCTTGCAGCTTCACTTCCCCATCTGTTAAATTCCACTGCTTAAGACTAGACTGCTTAAGACCAGACTGCTTAAGGCTAGACTGCTTAAGACTAGACTGCTTAAGGCCTTTCGAACCAAATTATCTCCTTGACCATTTCATGTGAATTCCGTCCTTTGCCACTTCTTCAAAAGTTTTCTTCAGTTCACCTGAAGCTTCGTAGAAACGATCTAGCCACTTTTATGAACATGTCTATCGCATTTTTGTCGAACCAAAGTGAAAAGGGTGATCTCTCTAATGTAATGCATTACACCCTTACAGACGCTGTTAACATCGTGCTACGCTTAGTGCTTCTTATATTAAAGTTGTCTTTATTAATCATTTAAACATTGATATTAATAAGAATTATACATTTAAAGATCCAGGCCGTACCGCGCAATAAACACACTCCGTCTCTGCTATAAAAACCAGTCAGTTAATGCTGTTAGTTAATAGGGAAATAATCGCTGTTTGTTCTGAGATCCACACAAAACACATAAATACACTGTGTGGGCAGAACGTAGAATTGTTTAATGACTCAGTCCGTACCGCGCAGTAAACACACTCCGTCTCGGTTATAAAAACCAGCCAGTTAATGCTGTATAGGGAAATAATCGTTGTTTGTTCTGAGATCCACACAAAACACATAAATACATTGTGTGGCCAGAAGGTAGAATTTGTGGGTGTTAAACCTGGCGGTAGATGTGGTGACCGCTGGGCTGTAAAGCGTCAGGGGCCAAAATGGCTAAATCAGACCCATCCCTTAGCTTCTAGCGAGTCCCCCATGCTGAGTTAGACGAAATTACAAACGGCGCACTCCGAGATGCCGTACGCAGAATGTACCAGGGGTTCACTACTTTCGGAATGTCACACGGTCTCACGGTACACCCTTAAAGGTAATTTAATTGATGCCCGTAAGAAATGTACGCCTACCTCGCGCCCGTTTGCATGAAACTCAAGTCAGTCAACAAATTCTTGTGGACATCTCCTGTAACAAATTATACCCAAGTTGGAAAGAAATATTTACAAAGTACGTAAACAATACATCTTATACGCCCTCAAGCAATGCATGCTAACACTACACCGATTGTCACGTAAAACACAGTTTATTAACCGCATTATATGGAGACACTTTACGCTGTGTTTCATCCATATCGCTTATGAAACATGAAAACTTTGGGGCGAAATTCATTTAGGCCCTTACGCAAATTAGGGCTATCACTGTGTTGATTTGTGCTGAACTTCTGCTCGCTACACACATTTTGTAAACAAATACTACACCAAATTTCATGAATATCAAACAGTGAGCCACAAACGGAAGGACGGACTCGGGGAGATCGTCCTTTACGTCGTACAGGGGGCCTAAATATAATTTTTTTCATGCTTTCTCGTGTTGACAGAAGGTCACAGAGAATGGACGGACAGACGGACGGACAGTTGTGTGACAACACGGACAGACAGACGGAGAAACAGACGAGACCTGCATCTGAAGACTGCTAGTTTGTTTGACGAACATACCTGGAAGTACGCATAAAGGCATAACACAGGCGAGATTACGGACATAATTTTTTTCAGTTATTAAAATGCCAAAATATACGATATTCCGTGAGTTTCACGTCATTTGCATGGATACGAATATACGGGGATATACTTTTATCTGTCAAGTATCGCTAGTATATTCCTGTCGACTCGCTTAGCTTAGAAAATTTCGGCGTGCAATTAATAAATATGTGTTGCATGTGGTGTGTGTGTGTGTGCGTGCGTGCACGCTGAAGGCCACATTTACACCACCTTTACAGACGGTAAGCAAGAACACAACTTTAACCGCAGCACGCTGGACTGACACGCATGGACCACGACTCACGGCAAAATGAAGTAGAGGCGAGCGCGGCTGTGCCTGCCGTCAAGTGAAACGGGCTGTGAAGAACGATCAGAGTTCTTATATTAAAATTATGTTCCTGTATATACACTGACAGCAGTCATTTGGCGTTAGGGGTTCAACCCCTACCGTCGAAAGACACGAGACTAAAATACTGCGAGCTATAATTAGTTTGCTGATTGTCGTAAATTCTGATGACCTGCCGACAAATCGCTCGACTTCTTTTTCAGTTATCTCAGCATAAGCGACGAAAAATCCTTGAAATTTTTTATTACACGCGAAACTGCCAGTGGTTAATATAAACTGTTTTATCCACTATGAAATCAAAATTGTCTTTGCCATATCAACTTTTGCAACCAAAACAAGAGACACCCGTTAAATTACCTTCCGGTGAAATATTTGTCTGTTGTTGCGCGTCTGTAGTAAGCCGTAGGCTGCGAACAACTGAAGAAAGACAGATTTTGTACTGTGCTTCCTCGGTTAAGACAACGTGCAGTTTGGTGCTGCATGTACCAGTAACAGTGCCAAAGTACACGGCGTCACAACACAGGAGGCTGCATATGGATATTCACAGTCGCAAAAAACCTTAAACCCTCTTTGCCTGTAGCTAGATATTGTCCAAATGCACAAACAGGAACTTTTGACGTCAGAATTTTCAGTTAAAGTCTTGGAGACTGAAATTAATCTTAATAGTACAGTCGGACCTGGTTATAACGACACAGTTTAAGTAAGACCTCGTATATAACGTCTGATAGCCTGCAGTACCAATCAATTCCTCATTATTAACCATAACACTACACTGCTCGGTTATAACAACACTCGTCTATGAAGACACAAATATTCAGTCCCTTTCATGACGTTATAACCGAGTTCGACTGCGTATCCTTTAGCAAGTCAGTTCCCACTTCACAGTAAACACACGGCATTTCCATGAAAATATCAAAGGATCAAAGATGTTAGCGATTTATTGCTATTTGTTTCGAAAACAACACGAAACACTGAAATACCCTGTGTGGGTAAAATACGAAATATGTAAGGTTAAAACTGGTGGTACGTATAGTTACAACCGTTTTAACCCTTTAAAGACGAAGTGTGTCTGTTTTATATAAGGACTCAGTGCGTACCGCGCTGTAAACACTCTCCACTTCGGTTATACAAAACCAGTCTCTTAATGTTTTATAAGGCAAAAGTTGCTGTTTGTTCTGAGATCCGTACAAAACACATAAACGCAATGTGGGCACCACGTAGAATTTTTTAATGTTAAACTTGGTGGTACGTAAAGTTACCGCTAGGCTTTAGAAGGTTAAAGAGCCAATGTTGTGGCACGTGTGACACACAAACCTACCCCACAAGATGTCATTTATTTTTACACGCGGTTTCTAGCAGTATAAAGAACGTTAATCGCGCGGTGTGTCCTCAAATTTCGTTTCTTACTGAAGATGACCCGCGACTGAGGAGACAGTAGACACATTTTCTACAGATTAAAAGCTCAGGCACTTTAAAGCAATATTATTTCGACGAATGCTCATGGTATAAAGTTGCTTCTGACGGAACTCACATTTTTTGCCAGCACAGAGTAAACGCAGTTATGAAAGAAACAAAGTCTGTAATTGGCTAAATGATACAATTGAGGAGAAATTTAAAAAAAAAATAGTGTAAACACATACGTTTTTATCACAACTGTAGAGCTGCACACAGACCCCTTGACACTCTATGTTTAACAAGAGAAGACCGTGTCAAGTGGCTATTGCACGACACTCGATCACACAACATTTATACTCTGCTTATGATTTGGAAGTGAAAAATAAGAAAAAACTGAAAAACGCTAAATCCTTATCAATTCTACAGTCACACACAAAACTGCTTTTTTTAAATACGCTTTTGGCTCTTACTTTTCGGCTCATAAGAGCCGTCATCAGACCACAACAGAAACCATAAGCTGGAAAACACCGTAAGTTTTTGTAAGTAGCAGATCCCTCCCTTTCTACAACAGTAAATATTTACTATTTTGAAAAAGGGGAGATATCAGACTTGCAAAAAAAAAATGAAGTTTTCCAGCGTACAGTTTCTATTACGGCCTGAAGATGGCTCTTATGCGCCGGAAGTAACAGCCAAAAAAAAAACATTTTTAGATAAATGCAGTGTTGTGTCTGACTGTAGAATTAATAACAAAAAATACATTCATGTATTCTGTATGCCAACAGGGAAGGCGTTCATTAAAAGCAAAATACAGTAGGTTTATTGACAACACAATTTGCCTTCGACATGCCTATGTCGCCTGTTTATATGTTAATTTAAAAACACCTCCACTTTATCCTGCTTATCGCCAAAGTAACTGAGTAAGACCATCACTGTGTTACTAATTAGCACAACAGCACAAACTGCCGTTTGAAGGCAGCAGTTCACAATACTCGTACTGTAACGTAACGTACCTGATAAACGACATGGCCACCAATTCTCCAGTCCATGCTGGGTCACACGTTGCGCAAATTCCAGGGCGTTTCGAGCTGATACAACATAATACGTTGAGCGAAAATTTTAACAGAAATTATTATTCATATTAATAAAAAGAACGGCGTTTACCATTTAAGTGCTGAACTTGGGCGATATTCTTGAAAATCAAAAATTCTTTAGTCGATCCCGATGTAACAGAATTCGTCTTCAATATTAGAGCGAGGAAATTGTCATTTTGTCACTGTGTCAAACGTTAAATTATTTACCAAAAAAACCTCACCCACTCACACAATATATACACACACATATCACACGTCAGCTTCACTAGACGATAAGCCAGTAAAACTGTCTTAATTTCGCGAACAGGAAAAGAAAATAGCCACCTTTGATATCAATACGCCAGTAAGGATATTTCAACTAATATCACAACGTGCTGATCACTGTTTGTATACACCTGTCATGTACACGGACTTAAAAGACTTTCCTTCTCAGTTATTTATCACCAAAAATAATATTTATGGCGTATATCGAAACTTACAACGTCTACTACAGACAGCACCCCGGAGCAGGTTGTGGTTACGCGCCTGCAGACTAACGACGAGGGACGACCAATTTACAGAATACCGGCAAAGTGATTTATCGATACTTCACTGCAATCGATTATCGAAGCAACAGGTGTCTTGCTTTCTTTTTTTCTTCCTTACTCTCTTCTCTTACATTTCCATAATCTTCATTCTCTCACTAAATATATTCTTCGAAAACCTTCAGGTGTAATACGTTTATCACCATTTCATATCAGAAATATTCAAGAGCAATACGAAGCAAAAAATCAAATAGACACTTTGAACACTTGCAGCTACAGGCACAACGTGTGTATGTGTCTCTATTGACACTCGTCGCTTTCACACACGCTGAAAACACAACGTCTGCAGGACACTAACACGTCAATAATCCTGCGAAGCACAGGGATGACATAACAAGCCCTATAGCGATTCTTTCCACTCTCCTCAAAGAACGGGACGGCAAAGTGGTGGAAGAAAACAACGTGCCTGTCTATGGTGCTAGAAGTCACTGGCAACTGAAAACGTATCGTTACTTCTTACAGATTAGCTCGTGGCGAATAGAAGAGGAACCCTCCCTGGAGCTTCCAATAGCCTGGAAACCATAATTGCTCCATTCTCATTGGCTGACAAGGATTTCAGAAGGTGCTTCGAGATTGGTTCGTTGCTATAATAAGCTAATGGTTTAGGTGTGGACCAAGGTGGGACTCTTCGCCTCAAGTTACATTCTACTATACGTTTAGAAAACATAAATTTAATTTGCCAGTTTTTGGTACAGGCCTACCGTGCGCACTGGGACGATGCAGTGCGTGCGTTAAGTCTTTCTTTCTTCCCTCCGACTTCGGCTGTCGTTATGGAATACTTTAGCAGCTCAGAGCAAGACAGGAATAACGGACATGCTCAAGTCACTTTAGTAGCATTACACACGTACCAATTAAAATCGTGTCATTACTGAGGCAGAGCATTACAATAAACACGAAGGGGAAGCATGCTGTCAAATGGACCACTCATAATAATGTAAGAAAAAAAATTCGACGCATATGTACAATTATTTTATTCTGTGGTGATGGGTTTATGGACTTTATCCATCGTCCGAAGTGTAAAATATTAAAAATGTTAAAAAATTAAAATCACAACGTTTCGGAAGCTGGCTCTGCTTCCGTCCTCAGGTGAAAGGAGGGGGAGAAGAGAAGAACACCTACTCAGTTGGGCCCCTTAGACGGAGCTAGCCTCCATCACTGGACCTAGCTCTGTCTAAGGGGCCCAACATAATAGGTGTTCTTCTCTTGTCCCCCTCCATTCACCCGAGGACGGAAACAGAGCCAGCTTCCGAAACGCTGTGATTTCAATTTTTTACTCTTCGGACGATGGATAAAGTCCATTAACACATCACCACACAATGTTATACACCGTCGTCAGAGCCTTTTAGAATTATTTTAGTTAGGAACATGAGTTTCGTTAGACAAACACCTGCAAGAATTTAAAAATGTGACGCCAGTGATTGGATTAAGCTCACGTAGGAGGCAGAGGCAATTCCTGTACTGCGTCTTTGCGGTGCTGTAAAGGAATATACAAATGCATTGCTAAATATTTCAGTTTACCTACGAGCAAAAATAAATTTCACGAAAAGTAGTGGCCCAAATATGAAAGACAGGTAGTTCTTAGCGCTTCACTGTAGCGAATATTAAGATTACAGTCTCACAGTATGTGACGCCGTATAGTTCGGTAGATAGTTACCAACGTTTCAGAAAGAAATTATGCTTTCTCTTCAGGGTACAAAATGAGGACAGCAGATATTTCTGAGACGGTGGTACAGCCTGCCAGACTACACGGCGTCATATACCAGAAGAGTGCAACAGTAATATCACATTATTTCTTGACACAAGATTACTAAAAATATAGCAAAATTTTGAGCCGCTTTGAAAGACAAAACAGCGTGCGCTTAATGCAACAACAAGCCATAAAGACATCTTTGGCGGTGTGGAGGTACGACATGCAACCAGAGTTTTTCGTTAGGTTGGGACGGCACTGATCCTGAGGCTATACGTAATTTATGTTTGATTTTAAAAATCATGTTAAAAACCATGCTGTAAGTACAACATAACGCTGTCTGCAACTGCATTTATATACATACGACTATAACTACATGTTCCGTGACTCAGTCACAGTGTCTTGTCTTCTTGTTTTTTTTTAATATTATTAATTTATTTTTCAAAATTCAAATGTACTGGTCATCAGCCGATTTCAGTGGCTGATTTCGGCTGAAGGGTAAACCATTAAAAACGTTTTATGTATTTTCTACAAAGACCTGTCTTTTTATTTTGATCTGATGGCAGGGGGACGCGCACCCAAAGGTGGCTGTCGGACTGCAGTCTCCCTCTGTATGCCCGCCCTGCTTCACGATTTCTAAATGTGGGCACCAGATGAAGGCGAGTGACCAGTTTCACATCCTGGCTGCTTTACACATAAGGGAAAGAATTAGAAGGGTCGCCAGGCCACAGATACGGTCGCATGCTGTTCAGAACTGACAAATGCTTTGTCCCTGAGGGGCATCAAACCCCGATCCTTTGGTCGTCCAGCTTGAGCTACTACAGCTATCTTAAACAGGCATGGAAAATATGAAACGGACACGACATAGAAAGCACCCAGGCGAATGAAAGTATAATATTAAAAAGTGTGTTAAAGGAAGAATGTGTAAGGCAATGGACGGGATTAACCTGACTCAGAAGAGGGTCCAGCACCGGTAATGCTAAAAGCGATACGGTAAGGTAAAGAGGCACGGATTTGCCCGAGTATACGTGCTACGGTCCGACGTCGCAAGAGGAACGTCTTCACTGCCCTACAGAAGAATGGAGGTTCGACATATTTTAAGGCAGCGCAGAAGGAAAGCTAGAAAAAAATCATTGCTCCAGACTTCGGCCTCGTAAAACCAGCCTACCTGTCTACAGAAACTTAAATATAAGTTTTGGCTACGACAGCCCAGTTTACACTACAGTATTGCTATAAGCACGGAGCAATCCCGGCGGGGACATGGCATTTGTCTCCCCTCCGAAACGTCCAGACCAGCTCTGGGGACCACCCAGCCTAGTCTGCAATGAGCACCGGAGTTCTTTCCAAGTCATAAAGCGGCCGGGGCCGTATGTTGACCACTCGCCTCAATCTAGGGCCGAGGTTAAGAATGCGTGGAGCCATGCTTCTACCCCCCCCCCCGTAGGACTTCAAGACGTGGAAAGGGACAAGTTTGGCTTTTTGTTTTTCAGCCTGAAAGATGAAGTGGTAAGGCAAAGGTTTCGGAAGTGCAGTACACCTGTGCGTGTCGCACACTGGGGATGCAGTAGTAAGTAGTAGTAGTAGTAGTAGCAGCAGCAGTAGTAGTAGTAGCAGTAGCAGTATTAGTAACAATGATCAGTCTCATGGATAATTTGGAGTAAGTTTCGAAAAATGTACAATTTCAAGGAAATCTGTAAATTTTGTTATAATTCAATTCAATTCAATTCAATTCTAGTTTACTAATGTGCCGAGTCAACAGCCAGATGGCCAATAACAGAAACAGCACCTCACAAATAACAACGGACAGTGAACAGGAGACAAATGAAACAGACACAGCAAAACAAACAAACGAAAAAGCAAAGGAACAAACAGGTAAAAGAATACATAGCTGATTAAATACGACACCCTGTAATGTTGAAACAAAACAATATCACATCTGACTGAGTGCGACAATTCGCCTTCTGGAGATATCCAATTTATTACAAACTGAATTTGCCGCAGTGGCGCACCTGGCGGACGGACAGTTCTTGGAACATGGACTAGCATGAAACAAGCAAAGTCTCGGAGGTTCCGAGTGGGAACTCGAAGATCCTAAATGGCCACGGTAGGTGGACGAGATTTAGATCCCAAAAACACGTTAATGACAGGAAGTGCATCAAGTTGATGTCTTCCGTCGTGTAAAGCAGGTGAGTTAAGTACCTGAAGCGCATTAGCTCACCTACAGCCGTTACCGTCCGCGGAAAGGAATCGATTACAGCACAGCGCTACAGACTTCCTCTGAATGCGCTCCAGTTTTTTAGCATCAGTAGAGCTAACTGAATTCCATACTGCGGATGCGTACTGTAATTTAGGTCTAACAAGTGAAGAGTATAAAGACAGAAAACTATCGAGAGTCGAAAAAGAAAAAGTAATGTTACGAATAAAACCCAAAATCTTAATAGCTTGAGAAAAAATATAATCAACGTGTGAGTGACAGTACAGTCCAGAATCAATAAAAACTCCCAGATTCTTAACGTTTTAAAGCCTAGCGGTAACTTTACGTACTACCAGGTTTAACATTAAAAAATTCTACGTGGTGCCCACATTGCGTTTATGTGTTTTGTACGGATCTCAGAACAAACGGCAACTTTTGCCTTACAAACATTAAGAGACTGGTTTAACATTAAAAAATTCTACGTGGTGCCCACATTGCGTTTATGTGTTTTGTACGGATCTCAGAACAAACAGCAACTTTTGCCTTATAAAACATTAAGAGATTGGTTTTTATAACCGAAGTGGAGAGTGTTTACAGCGCGGTACGCACCGAGTCCTTATATAAAACAGATAGGCTTCGTCTTTAAAGGGGTAATACAATCAGCACGAGTGATATAAGAATCCCCAAGTTTCTGTTTCACAAAAGAGCCTTAGTTTTTCCTGGAGAAGGTAATGGCTGGAGATTTACTAATAATGAGATTCATGGAGTTAAGAGTACACCAACGTTGTACAGAATCAATGTCTAATTGTAACTGAGTAGAGTCATCGAGTGACTTGATAGAACGAAAAATTTTATATCATCAGCAAAAAGAAGGGATTTTCAATGTGTTATTATATTACATATGTCATCTATATACATGATAAAAAGCAGAGGCCCTAGAACAGACCCTGAGGAACACCGGCAAGGGATTTAAAATGTGCCGAAAGAATACCAGAAATGTTGACACTCGAAAATCTGTCAGTTAGATAGCTACGAAACCAGCTAACATAAGCACTCGTAAGTCCAAAGGAACTAAGTTTTCCTAAAAGCAGGGTACGTGACACAAGGTCGAATGCACTAATGAAATCAAAATACTGTATATGGCGTGAACTTGACCTTGAGAAGTGACAAAAGGACTTACGTAATCAACATACGTTACCAAATCAGAGGTGGTAGAACTGGGTTTTATAAAACCACGTTGACAACAGTTAAACTTGGACTGAACCTAATGTGAAACCTGATTACGAATGTGCGAATTCAAAAACTTTAGAAAAATTATTCAAAATCGAAATAGGGCGATAATTAACAAGCACAGAACTGTTGCCTTTTTTGAAGATAGGTACAACAGCAGCTTGTTTTCCAGGAAGAAGGAAACAGCTGTTGAGACAGCCTAAGGTTAAAAATGTACTTCAATAAAGGTACAAAATGTCAATACAGCCCTTAATAATAAAGCTTGGAAAACCATGAAGTCCAAAAGATTTGGATGGCTTTAGCAGCCTTATAGCTCTGCGAACATCAGCACCAGTAACAAAAGATAAAGACAAATTATGTGAGGAAAGAGCGTCAAAAGGAGTTACAGAATTGGAAAAAAATTAGAAGGTGTGTTATCATAAAACGATTTAAAGTGATTAGCAAAGGCATAATAATAATAATAATAATAACCATATTATGGAATCAGCAGGTGCAAACCGACAGAACCATCCCCAACAATAAACCAGACGTCATAATCTGGGATAATGAAAAAGGAACATGTATGCTAATTGATGTACCAATCCCGGGCGACAGAAATGTGATAGAGAAAGAAGCCGAGAAAATTCTAAAATATAAAGACCTTATAACAGAAATACAGCGCATGTGGAATGTAAAAACAAAGCTGACGCCAGTTATAATAAGAGCAACTGGAACCATTTCAAAATCCTTCAGAAAATACTTGAGCAGCGTACCGGGACAGCACGATACCAAGGAACTGCAGAAAACAGCTGTACTGGGCACAGCACACACTGCGGGAAGTGCTAATGTAGAAGCACAAAAGAATTTAATATTGCAGACAGCGCTATGTGCACCATTAACAGTACGCGCGGGATAGCTGCGACATTGTGTACCCTAGCAACGTGGTTTGTTTCAGGTACATATGTGTGAATACCCTGCGTAAAGGGGATGATGATGATGATGATGATGATGATGATGATGATGATAATAATAATAATGGCAAAAACAACAAAACCGTAAGTACCGTGTAGATATTACAAGACAGCTAATTCTACTTTCTCCAAAGGACAGCAAACTTAAAGATTCCATTCTTCTGCGATGTGACGTCACCTCTTTGGGTTACTTGTACCCGACGTTTCGGAGTATCTTAGTGCCTTCATCTTTAAGGGTCAAGCAATGCAAGAAGAATGTTGGACTGTTTCGCTCGAAAGCTGAAGGCACTATGAACTTCCGAAACTGCGGCCACAACTAGCTCACATACGTGGCGTTGCATCCGCAGAAACACGCTGACAGAAACCCGAGCGTCGCACCAAACCAGTTCGTTGTGTAACGTGTCTTATTTTCTGGTAAGACATACTAAACGCGGCAAAAAATTATGTGGGCTTTCAACAGCTAGTTTTAACAATTCTCCAACAGATGGCTCCATTATGGATTAATTCACAGTTGTGGGGTGAAGCGATATATGTTACGAAAATGGACATGTATACCCTGCGTTAAGGAAAAGACTGACTAGCAGGTGCCAGCAATATAAATAATGTTTTATGTAAATTATGAAGAAGAATTATTTTAAAGAGTCTGCACGTTCAACAATAGTAATCCTATTTGAACTCACATTACAAAAAATTGGATTAAAAATCCCTAAAGAGGACCACAAACTTCTCTTTTTAGGTAAATGGAAAAGCCAAAATATTTGTAACAGTTCATATTTCAGCTATGGAATGTTACAGTAAAATAAGAATGCCGCGAGACACTTTTTATACATATATATTAAATACCTGAGGCAGTAAGCAGGCAAACGTCTGAGCAGACAGGCCATAAGGAGCTGTGACGTGTACATACCTGCAAGCAAACAAACGTTACGGTTTAATAAAAGAATGAGCTCGACACGTCACAGCACATTCTAATGAAACATTCAGTCCGTACCGCGCAGTAAACACACTCCGTCTCGGTTATAAAAACCAGTCAGTTAATGCTGTATAGGGAAATAATCGCTGTTTGTTCTCAGATCCACACAAAACACATAAATACACTGTGTGGGTAGAACGTAGAATTGTTTAAAGATTCAGTCCGTACCGCGCAGTAAGCACACTCCGTCTCGGTTATAAAAACCAGCCAGTTAATGCTGTATAGGGAAATAATCGCTGTTTGTTCTGAGATCCACACAAAACACATAAATACACTGTGTGGGCAGAACGTAGAATTGTTTAAAGATTCAGTCCGTACCGCGCAGTAAGCACACTCCGTCTCGGTTATAAAAACCAGCCAGTTAATGCTGTATAGGGAAATAATCGCTGTTTGTTCTGAGATCCACACAAAACACATAAATACACTGTGTGGGCAGAACGTAGAATTGTTTAAAGATCCGGTCCGTACCGCGCAGTAAGCACACTCCGTCTCGGTTACAAAAACCAGCCAGCTAATGCTGTATAGGGAAATGTTCGCTGTTTGTTCTGAGATCCACACAAAACACATAAATACACTGCGTGGGCAGAACGTAGAATTTGTGAATGGTAAACATGGCAGTACATACAGTAACCGCTGGGCTTTATAGGGTCAACACACGGTAAAGTAACTTGAGGATCACTCGCTGCACATGTTCCTTTTTTTAAACTACAATGTTACATCTTTCCGTCAAGGGGAAATATTTTTAATTAGGCCATCACATTTGTCGTTACGAATCCTGCAGTCTGTGGGTGGGAACCTAACGTCAACACTGATATAACCTTGTTTTGTTTTTAGACTTTGTCCATCGTCTAGCACTACGTTACGAAGTCCAGCTTTGCCTCCATCTTCAGGCAACACAAGCACCAACACGATGGACCGAGTCCAAAAAATGAGTCACGTGACATCGACAGAGCCCCAGAGAGGTGAAGTTCATATCAGCAGCTTGCTATCCTTTTGACGTCACTTCGTGACACTTTTACGCTATGACAGCGTAGAAGGGGTCACAATTATATAAAATTTCATTTATGTACAAACTTATTTTTGTAAACAGTCAACTATATATAACAAAAAATGCACTAAATAAGATTACAAACATTTTGTAAGTTTTAAAAACTTATCTCGTTTTTGTAATCCTGTTATGTGCATTTTGGTGTATGTGACTGACTGTAAGAATAACGCACGGAATGAATAACATCAGGCATATTTTTGTCAATTTACTATTCAAAAGTGACGTCGAGTTCTAAGATTACGGGGGCCAACCTTCGGCGACAGACAAGTGAATATGACGCACGGTTGAATGATGGAGGGCAAAACGCTATGCCAGCGCCAGCCAATTCTGCACAAAACCCACACAGTCAGGCCTAGAATTGAACCTGCCTCTCCACAGTGAGAAGCCGGCCACTAGCCACCTTAGTCACAGCGCGGTCTACAAATTATCTGCTTTCTGAAGTAGTACTGATGTCAGAGCCGGTCCCAGTGGCCGCAAGGTCTAAGGCGTACGTCTGCGGCCGAGCTCTTGCTGAGGTCGTGGGTTCGAATCCCACCGGGACCATGGATGTTTGTCTTGTACAGTGTTTGTGTTGTCAGGTAGAGGTCTCTGCGACGGGCCGATCACTCGTCCAGAGGAGTCGTGCCGACTGTGGTGTGTGTTTGAGTGTGATCAAGTGAAAATAAACAGCCTCGACACCTGCTGTGAGCAGGTAGAAGAGGGAAGGACTGCGAAACATGCTGATGTCAGAAAGAAGACATTGGAAGGCATGCAAAATTAAACACGGTTACAACATTACTGTATGGCACAGCTAGACACACTGTTACACCCTAAATACGCTGATGCTATCAGTTGCTAATGTGGTTTTGATATACACCGCATATTTTCGAGTATGTGCGATTTATCACCATGAAACTCGTAAGTTACGTTTTTAATGTGATTCTAACACCAGGTCTTGTCTACAGGAATGTACAGAGCCACCAAGCCGTGCGGACTTCGCCAAGGTGTACGTCATTTTCATAAGACGTGTCTTTGCTTCTACGCAGTGTACCGACACGAACACTGAGGAATGTGGTTAGCCAGAGGACGGCACCTACAAGAAAACAGACCTTGTTACTGATCTGTAGATTAACACGAATTATAAACAAGGTAACGTTTTCTCTGTCCATGACATGAAGGTGTATAAGAGCAGTAGAAGCGTTGCTCCACTCATTCTTAACCTCGGCGCTAGGTAGAGCTGAGTGGTCAACACCATGCTCCAGCCGCTTTATCCCTAGGAAAGGATCCCTGTACCCACTGAATAGGAGGCTAAGCGGGCCCCGTAACAAGGTCTGGACGTTTCGGAGAAGAGAAAAATCAGCTGTGTCTGCCGCGACTCGAACCGCGGACCTTCCAAACCGTAGCCCCGTCGCTATACCAACTACGCTATCCCGGCTTCCAATTTGGGCTACGGGGTATGGAAAATGAAACGTAAGACGCTTTTTAGAGACTAACATGTATTTAGCTATCATGCTGATGTTAACTTCTACCTAAGCTCCGCTTTCGTGGTTGCCTTCCTTATCGGACCCCCACGCACCTGCACCTCTGCTGATAAACATCGCATCACGTGCTGTGACAGCAGCTGTTACAGTCTGCGCCGCCACCCAACGTTGGGCTTATCGGAAACTTTCAGTTTTCGTATAGCGTATATGTCTGTTTAAACATATTAAGCATAATTACCTTTCTTGCCTTTGCAGTGACTGTCCTTTGGTGTGCTTAAATGCTGGACTACGAGGCACTTCACATAAAAACACACAGACATTCGGTAACACTCACACACAAGGATGCACTTCAAAGAGACTGGCGATTCCTACCCGAGTTGCTGACATGGCGGAGGCTGTTACTTCAATCGTAGGGAACCCCCATAAAACAAATTAAATTTTCACATTTTTGTTGTTGTTGCTACTGCTGTCGTTTTTGTTGTTGTGGTTGTTTGTAATGCCGTAACGTTTGGTCCGTGCTTATCAAGTATATAGAGTTACAACTAAACTGGTTCATGTAAAAAAAAACTTATTTTTCGACATAATCACAACTTGGGGATGTTCTTCAACGTAAAAGCCCATAAACGCCCGCGCCCGACTATAAAATGCGAACTGTCTTATAGGGAACACCGTTCTAATAAAGGGATGACGCATGCAGGTGTTCCGTGACGGCCAAAAGCAACGTGATTATTCCGGCCTTCGTTGTATTTCTCATTCCCTCTATACAGGAAGTTAAAATTTCTCTTGGTCAGAATTTTTTTCCACAAGGACTAACCTCACCTACAAGGCCGTGCCATGGCTCAGGCGGTTAGCCGCCGGCCTCCCACCGCGGAGGCCCGGGTTCGATGCTAGGTCAGTCCATGTGGGATTTGTGGTGGACAAAGTGGCACTGAGACAGGTTTCTCCCCGAGTACTTCGGTTTTCCCCTGTCAATTTCATTCCACCGGTGCTCCATTAGTAGGAAAAGGACAAAAAATAATCATCTCCATCACAGGGTTGCACAACAAGCCTCAAGGCTGCAGTACGTCCGTAGCGTCTGCTGCGGGGCCCTTCACCACTAAAAAAACTCACCTACACAAGCTGTTTAAATTGTACTTTTATCTAATTTTTTCCCGCACCTCAGCTTCATACGACACGTTGCTTCCGCGTCAGACATAAATACTCCCACAAATAAACTGACAGGCAAACGCCGATAAATCTCTAAAGGCAGGGGGGAACATTATTTATTCTTGCCTAGCGCAACAGCCCCTAGTGGGCCAGGTTCTCCTCATTATTGTAGCTTCACGATTATTCTCAGACACACCACACCCGGCAGGACTACTCTGGACGAGTGATCAACCCCGAGGCACAGACCTCTGCCTGACAACATACAACACTCACAAGAGACAGACATCCCTACCCACGGGAGGATTCGAACCCGCAATCCCAGGAAGCCAACAGCCGCAGACCCACGCCACGGCCACCGACGTCGGCAGGGAATATGATTGCCTATTGTATTAAAGTGTTTTGGGTTCGTCGGTGGGAATTTCATGATCAGATGGGAATTTTGAGTTTCTCGAGAAGGGTTCTGCTCCATGGAGATAGTCCGATATTAAAATCTTCTTTAGTCACGAAACAAGGGGGGGGGGGCACAGTAAAGAAACAAATATGAGGTTCCGACGAAACAAATGGGTTATCATCGTGTAACAAGCCAAGGGCAGACATTTGGAGTTCCTTATTTTTACAGCTTTTAGTAATGTGGTTAATTACAATTAAGTTACAGCTTACTGGTGTTATCTATCGTTTCGCAGTCCTTCCCTCTGCTACCTGTTCACAGCAGGTGTCGAGGTTGTTTATTTTCACTTGATCACACTCAGACACACACCACAGTCGGTAGGACTCCTCTGGACAAGGGATCGGCCCGTCGCAGAGACCTCTACCTGACAACACAAACACTGTACAAGAGACAAACATCCATGCCCCCGGTGGGATTCGAACCCACGATCCCAGCAAGCGCTCGGCCGCAGACCTACGCCTTAGACCGCGCGGCCACTGGGATCGGCCAGTATAATGTATAATGAGCCATATATTGGAATGAAAGCATGAGGCGAGGAAAAACAGGCTGGAGCATCTTCTAATTGCGAAGAGGTGCAGTGTGAACGCGGAACAAAAGGCAGTCGGTCTGTCGACTCGCGTGCCGGTGCAGCCTCACCCCGCGCTTGCTTCATTATACCCTGACCGAGCAGAGCCCTTATGGGTTCCCCCTTCCTCTCCCGGAACGTTATTACTTCTTCTGCCGCCTGCTCCCACCTTCTTTTCAGACGGACGTCTGTTTAAAAACTTTGCCCATACCCCAACAACCAGAGCATCACTTCTTGAAAGCTCGGACGGGTTTTAAATGAATTTTCAGAAACGCTATCTCTGCTTTGTTTCTTCTGTCTGCCGCATCTCATTACTCTGGATCAGGATGTAGTTGTTTTGTTTAAGGTAAATAGCAGCTGCTCTAGAAAAGAAGACGCCGGCTCTAGAATATTCCAACTTTTCTTCTCCCTGTAAGCCAATTACAACAGAATACCCTCTGTGGACGTAGCTAGCGCAGACATTACAGTAACTAGGCTGTGGGTTGGACAACCAAACTGTGGTCTTTCTTAACTTAAGCATTAGGTATAAATTTTGCAGCACAGGACAGCTTGCCCCTTGCCAGCATTAAACTCTTTTTTTTAATTGTTCGGTTCTTTGCCTAGTCACTGTAACAACTGAGCCATCCCAATTCGGAGCATTGTAATGAAAGTTATGAATCTTATGGTTCTGTAGAAACCAAACAGTTATAGCTAAACCGGCCTGACTACGGTAACCTGCATTTAGGATCACACCGTTTGTACAGTCTGCTCACTTTCCGTACTCAGAAAGGAAGAAAATTATTCGAAAAGTAAATCCGTTTTCGTTTCTGGCGAAATGGTGGTCAGATACGTAAAGGTAAAGGTAAAGGTCACCCTAGAACAGGCCACGAAGGCCCAGAGGTGAAGTAGAGGTACAACTCCACTCTTTCTTTCACAGGGCGAGACTTTCCGCCCCCGTCCAGTCCAGACCGGTCCTAGAGCCTACCGTTAATCCTGTACAATTGTACTGGGTTTCTTTCACGGGGGTAAAGCGGCCAGAACGTGGCATTAGCCACCCACCCCCTAAAAAGAGCCGAGGTTAAAGAAAGAGTAAGGTTATACTTCTACTTCCCTTCTGGGTCTTCATGGTTTTTTATAGGGTGAAATTTCCCTGCACCTTTATCTTTAAGTCATCGTCGCAGTCTGTCCCTCTGCTACCTGTTCACAGCAGGTGTCGAGGTTGTTTATTTTCATTTGATCACACTCAGACCCACACCACAGTCAGTAGGATTCCTCTGGACGAGGGATCGGCCCGTCGCAGAGACCTCTACCTGACAACACAAACACTGTACAAGACAAACATCTATACCCCCAGTGGGACTCGAACCCACGATCCCAGCAAGCACTTGGCCGCAGACCCACGCCTACCTTTATTTAAGTACCACACCGTAAAAATATATTGGGCCTCCATGCATTCTACATGCCTGCAGAATACAGAGTGGAACTCGAAGCCGTGTGGTGGTGGCACTGGCTGTGTCGCAGTCATTACGGACGTGATAAAGAGAATTCCAATAGTGCTACCGGGATTCAAACACTGGTTATGCAGTCAGTAGCAGGTTACTGTGATGACAGCTATCAAACAGACAAGGTCATTATGGCATTAATTGTATTCTGATAATATAGCCTATATGCCTGTGAGAGCACACAGCCCCGCAGGAGGCCTGTGCAATAACGGGACTGCTCTGGAATAATGACCGTCTCCTGCTATGTAGGCAGCCTGGTCTTGTCTTTGGTCCCGCCTTCGATTCAAGAGAACCGCACTGAGTTTTTCAGCAACACAAGGTGAAAATGTTCGAAATTCATGAGAATTGGCTCTACGAAGATAACAATAATGTGCTCAAAAAAAGAAATTCCTCACTAAAAAGCTGTTAGTTGTCCAGCCAAGCAAGAAATTCTCCGCATTATAGGGAAATAGAAGGTTCGATATCGTTAGACATGGTAACTAGAACCAACAAATGCACACAAGCCTATGAAAATACAGTCGAACTCGGTTATAACATCATGAAAGGGACTGAATATTTAGTGTCGTTATAAACGAGTGTCGTTATACCCGAGCAGTATAATGTTACGGTTAACAGCGAGGAATTAATTGGCACCACAAAATATCTGACTCTATAGGCGAGGCGTTGTAGAAACTGATGTCGTTATAACCGGGTTCGACTGTGTATTATAAACATAGTAACAGCTGCTACATGTTTCGGCCATTCATGTACCATTTAAAATTGTTCAATCCGTGACTTCAGGCTTCCGCCGCGATGCTGATGAGATCTGAGCTCTTCTGTGGTGTAACGCAGCGTCGAGTGGTAATCCTTTACCGACGTTTCGGGTCAACGTATCGGTCCCATGTTCAAGGGTCAAGAAATCCAGGAAGAGTAGAAGCTTCTTGGATTTCTTGACCATTCAAGATGGGATCGATACGTTGTCCCGAAACGTCGGTAAAGGATTACCACTCGACGTTGCGTTATATCCCAGAAGAGCGCAGATCCCAAATATTTCAAAATCGTGTTAATAAAACCTAAGAGTGGCCCACACTTTCAGCTACAAATATGGCCCATCCAGTCTAAAATTCCTCAAACAGTTTATTTAATATTCCTTTTACTATTTTCATTCCGTCTACGTCTTTGTCATGCAAGTGGGCTTTTATCGAGATATTCTGGTGAAAACTTTATATATATGTATCCTCTCCCTCCGTGCTACAAGCACAGCCCGTCGACATCCCCTTGATTATGAATTCAACTCCTGACACGAAGAAAAACTTCCAATTTATCACCCCGCCTCTGCCGTTGACTGATTCACTGGAAATCGAATATGAACGTTCCTTTCAGAATCCTTCGTAAGTCCGCCTTGAGGACAAACTTCTCTCGTCTCGTTCGTCTCTAAATAAACCCGGACTTTAATACGGCGATTTTAAATTTTCTATAAATCAGAGATGTCTTGTCACTGGTTTATTCACGCTGACAAATAAACGCAAGGTAATCAAATTGCTGAATGCATACATAGGCTTTCTTCTTCACCGACCAGGGCAGGTTTGTCGCATAGGAAGCCGGCCTCTGCCGGGAGACTCTGTGACAACTGCGGTGCCTTGGACAGCGATAAAAGAAACACATACAACTAGCCCATACTTAAATTTATCAGATCTTCACATCATAACTGGCGTCACTTCGTATGTCTGGGTCGGTAACTTACTGACAGCAGAACAGTTTTGTCCTAATCAACTGTTGGAGCCAGTTCATAATTCAGCACATTTCAAACACGTAATTTTTGTGTCAAAAACACTTTGCTGCTCCATAGCGGTCAGGCCAAATAAAGACAAGTATAATTAACCAAGCCGATCCCAGTGGCTGCGCGGTCTAAGGCGTGGGTCTGCGGCCGAGCGTTTGCTGGGATCGTGGGTTCGAATCCCACCGGGGGCATGGATGTTTCTCTCTTGTGAGTGTTTGTGTTGTCAGGTAGAGGTCTCTGCGACGGGCCGATCCCTCGTCCAGAGGAGTCCTACCGACAGTGGTGTGTGTCTGAGTGTGATCAAGTGAAAATAAACAACCTCGACACCTGCTGTGATTAGGTAGAAGAGGGAAGGACTGCGAAATGATAATTAACCAAAGAAAAATACGTAAGGAAGGCAATACTCTATTTTGTTTAGGAATTATTCCATTACAAATATGAGATCCTTAAAAAGACACAATTCGATTTCACTATTCGTTGGGCAAATAGTTTCCCGAAGTACCGACGCACCCCAGTGCCCCTATAATAAGACTCAAGAGTTCAAAGGATTGGCCACATGACGCTGAAGATAAAGGCACTAAGATCTGTCGAAACGTCTGAAATTATTACCCAACGACAAAGCGTCACGTCACAGAAGGCTTGAATCTTCAGCAACACTACCGTCAGCACCACAGTTCTCGCAGTAAAGTAGGCGTCTTAAAAAGGAAATGGACGCAGGCAGTGCTGTGATTGTACATATTCCTGGACAGTTTAATAACGCTATCAGGCGTCACGGCTTAGTGGGTATTAGGATATCAAACTAGATTCAGACTTTTCTATGCACTACAATATGAAGGTATACACAGAAGTCGAGGTAAGGCTCCACGTACTTTTTAACTTTTCTGTTAGATGTGCGTGGGTTGCTAGATTTATATTCCAGCTCCTTAGTTTTTGGGAAAGCCTCTCTAACGCGGCCTGGCCAGAGGCCGCGGTTGGATTAGGCGTGGTGGTATGAAAATTGGCCTCGTGATTTTTAATGCATTTCACACCTTAATAAAGAGAGCTAGACCTCTTTTTGAAATTTTATCGCTCTTTTTAAAGAAATAAGACAAGTGGTAAAGCCCAGTATAGAGTCTTGTGCGAAAAAGATCATTTGCAATTGACGAGGATCAAACCTCGATCCACCGGTCAGTTAGTTTATTGAAATATTCCCGCTGCAGGTTTAGTTGTATAAAATTCTAAACTGCTTAAAGCTCTTATTGGACAAATGATCGGACAACCGGCTCTTAACACCAAACCTCTTCAGGCACAGCACCTGTTTACATTCTCCAGTTTTGGACTGTCGCCCAGCTCCCCCACCCTCACGGAGTGTTAGTCATATCGGACACACTCGTCACCCCACTTGACGATGTAATGGGCCAGTTGCAATGCTAAGCATAAATTGCATTTCATGGTCTGTCAAGGGCTCTCACAGGCTCGGTGCCGCCCCGAGGCATCACTTCATACTGTGATATTCTTTCTGAATGCTCTGCTTTTGTCACATCAGAATGGACACTCTGCTCATATGGTTTGCCGTGACGTGTTTTCAGCATCCAACATGCTACATGACCAATTTGAAACGATTTAAAAGGAAGTGGTGGAGACGTAATGCAGGTAAACCCACGGCATCTGAGTGGACAGATTGCGAAAGACGGGTAGAATACCTGTCAGAGCAGTAGGCTACATGTTCCGACATCATTTCGAACTTGGTGTCTTTTGAACACAATTATAGGGCTCTACCACTAGCTTAACACGGTTGGTCATGTAACTGTA
Source organism: Coptotermes formosanus (assembly GCA_013340265.1). NCBI lineage: Eukaryota > Metazoa > Arthropoda > Insecta > Blattodea > Rhinotermitidae > Coptotermes > Coptotermes formosanus. Next base: position 548,414 of record BLKM01000737.1, on the reverse strand, counting down.
CACACAGGTACTCAAATGTAGGTAAGGAATTCTTATTAATTTTTTCATATTAATTCCCTTTGGCATGAATTGTTTTAGATACATTATGGACATTCTAATCCATCCTCGAATGGGACAAAGACTACACACAGAGGGATTCAGTAACTAATTAGTAAGTAATTAATTCAGCTACTTCTGTGTAGTCGTCGTTTCGCAGTCCTTCCCTCTTCTACCTGTTCACAGCAGGTGTCGAGGTTGTTTATTTTCACTTGATCACACTCAGACACACACCACAGTCGGTAGGTCTCCTCTGGACGAGGGATCGGCCCGTCGCAGAGACCTCTACCTGACAACACAAACACTGTACAAGACAAACATCCATGCCCCCGATAGGATTCGAACTCACGATCCCAGCAAACGCTCGGCCGCAGACCTACGCCTTAGACCGCGCGGCCACTGGGATCGGCAATACTGTATAGTATGGTAGGATTTTTCACACAGTGATTCTCTTACCCCCAAGGCAAGGGTTCAATCCCAGGCCAGTGCATGTGGAATTTATTTTGAGCAAAGTGGTATTGGGACAGGTCGTTTTAAAAAACAATGATTGGAGTGTCCCCTATGCCGCTTCTAACCTACAGACGCAAGCAGTATTTTTCTCTAAAACGTTGGTACCGATGCACAAATCTACACGGAGTCACGTACCAGAATTCACGCAGCTGTATAAGTTGAAACGTATATTCTTTTCTTTCTAAAGCAACTAAAGTCTGTAGTCTCGCTGTTCCATTTTTCTGCGACAATGACCGTACCGTTCTTGGCGCTACGCTATGTACATCACCATGCACGTACAGTGCACGGCGTTCTGTCTCTCTCTGAAATGATAGGGAGTCGCTTTGGCCCCACCCACACGCGCCGATGAGACAAGCGGATGCTGCGGTCCATCGGTAACCAAACGAGCGAAATGAAATAAGAGGAAATAGGAGCGCGGGAGTTTCGCGAGCGAAAGAAACAAAAACTTAAAACATGGCCGCCGCGTGTTTAAATGGCAGAACTGAAACTGGTCCGGAGAACATGCACTGCATGAGTGTAGTTTGGAAAATATAAGGCTGCAACACGGTATGTAAAATAAAACACGATAGTTTGTAAGCATCGTAAAAAGAATTATATACTAATTTACAAAAATACTTACGAACCACCACTGGTAGCAAGTGTTACAATTAAGTCTTTATTTTGTAGCCCAATCACACACACAGTAAAGTTATACTGAAATAACGCAGTAGCAGGGGTTATTCGCACCGTAGCAGCGCATTAATGACGACCCGCAGTTTATGTACAGAAAACCGTACACTGTAACAACAGAAGATGTAAGAAGACTAGAATGGGCTGGTCATGTAGTAAGAATGTCTGATGGTAGGACTGTAAATAAAGTGTTTCTGGGGAAACCAGATGGAAGAAGGAAAGCAGGAAGACCAAATTTAAGGTGGTTGGACTGTAATGAGAATGATCTGAAATGGATGGGTGTCAAGAGATGGAGGAAGAAAGCAGAAGGTAGATTCGTGTGGGTCATCATTCTGAAGGAGGCACTGGTTAAACTGTAAGAACAGCATGCCAAAGAAAGAGAAGGACATGAAGAAGAAGGAGGAGAAGGAAAAGGAAAAGAAAAAGAAAAAGAAAAAGGAGAAGATGAAGGAGAAGAAGAAAGAGAAGAAGGGGAGGAGGAGAAGGAGAAGAAGAGGGAGAAGGAGAAGGAGGAGAAGAAGAACAAGGAGAAGAAGAAGAAAGAAGAAGGAGAAGGAGGAGAAGAAGAACAAGGAGAAGAAGAAGAAAGAAGAAGGAGGAGGAGAAGAGAAGGAGAATATAGCAGTGCATTACAGAAACTAAGGGGCTAAGGAAATTAGGCTAAGGGTCGCACGCTCTGAATTTCGAGGCTTGATTTCAGGCGGTAAAGGGTGTTCTTCTATTGGCAACCTCGTGAAAACCGTGTACGTAAAACACAAGTTTCTACAGGTTAGGTGTATTTACTGCTGTGCTTTAGAGTGTTGCACGTGCTTACAGAATGCCCTGTGACTACATCAGATCTTACGAGTTCAGGATTTTGCTCCTGAAGTAGTTCCTATTCGGGTGTCTGCTGGGGGCATGGGTCCAACTGTGCATAGGTACAGACTTCGATGTTTAAAATTTCAGGTGATTTGGACATAATTAAGCTTTGTGGAATTAAGGGATAAATTTGCAGTCCAGTTAGCTGTCTGAATGAGCCGTTCCTGACAGATGGATTGGTCGTGATGGTCGGCAGATTTGGCCGCTGCTGTCACCGGACTTCACTCGACTGGCTTACCATGTGTATAAGAGTTATGTGAAAAACATGGTACGTGAAGGAAAAGTAGAGATAAGAAAGGGGCTGATTTCCTAAACGTTTAACGCCGCAATACACATGAGTGACTAATTTTGTACGTAGTTTTGAATATGGCATAGTCAGATGAGATAGAATGTGCGCCGAAATTGAAGAATCCGTTTTAACCCAAGTGCATCTAAGTAGTAGTTTCAACTTAAACTTCATTATCTGTCAACAGCTTTGGCTTCCAAATATTCACAGCTTTGTAAACGTTTAGAACCGGCCCCACTCTCATATCGCAGTTCCGACTGGGAAAGCGCGCACAAAATCCTGAAGCTGACGGAAAGTCACCGTATAGTCTGAACTGATGTGTGTGTGTGTGTGTGTGTGTGTGTGTGTGTGTGTGTGTGTGTGTCTACAGAACGGCACAAAAGTGACTTGACACTTGACGTTTAATACGTTATTTCTAGTTCCAAGGGAGGCTTGCGCCATTCTGTATACCTGAACTGGCTACTCAACCAAACAAACGCAAAATTCTGCCTGCAACGTCAAAATAACAATGACACATAATAATAATAATAATAATAATAATAATAATTACATGTCACTGAGTCCCTCATGAGAATTTGACAATTTTAAGCCAGTGAAGACAGCCACAATATTTCATGAAATCTGAACTTCCTTTAGGCGTTCACCACAGCCCACAGCTAGTCACTATCCTGGGCTAGGTAACCCCACTCCACAGCTAGTCTCTATCCTGGGCTAGGTAACCCCACTCCACAGCTAGTCTCTATCCTGGGCTAGGTAACCCCACTCCACAACCCCCCATTCTGTTTCAGATAATTCAATATTCCCTCCCCCTGTATAAACAAGTCTCTCAGACAAAGCTGTCTGTTCGTGTTTTCCTACGAAAATTCTGTACGCACTTGTCTCCGTTTTATGTTATACTCCCATCCCACATCGTCCTCCTTAAAATCAATTTTTTTAATTGGGCAACAGCCCCCAGTGGGCCAGGGCCTCCTCATTATTGAGGCTTCACGATCACACTCAGACACACCACACTCGGTAGGACTCCTCTGGACGAGGGATCAGCCCGTCGCAGAGACCTCTACCTGACAACACAAACACTGTACAAGACAAACGTCCATGCCCCCGTTGGAATTCGAACCCACGATCCCAGCAAAGCGAACGGCTGAAGACCCACGTCTTAGACCGCGCGGCCACTGGGATCGGCTCCTTAATTTAATGGCCACTGTAACGTTTAGCAAGCAAGGCAAATAATAATAATAATAATAATAATAATAATAATAATAATAATAATATCAACCAGAGTGTCGGTGACAGTAACAACATAAAATAGCGTGACGTGAAAACGACGGTTTGTTTTCGACTAAGGAGCAATTTAAACACGCGTCTAACGCAGAACAATTGCATACTGTTTGTCTTGTTTGTTGGGACAGTCTGCGGCAGAAGATGCAGAAATGAACATATGCACAATAACATACATACAGACGGCGCAAAGGAGAATGAAGGGAGTAAGAAGAAGGAAGAGGAGAAGGGGGGGGGAACGGAGGAGGTATTGGGTGGTGCTACTCAGCGGGAAGGAGTACAGCAGCCACCCTACAGCATCCAGTGGTCCAGGAGTCGCAATACGCAACAGCATGGCCGCCACCACACACATCAAGTACAGTCTCCACATCTCACAAATGGCACCCTCCCGTCCTTCACCCTTCTTTTCCGCTCCCATCTTTATAATTCCTTTTTCCTTCCTGAAGTCCGAACAAAAAGCATTCCCCAGCGCACATAATATCCAGTTCATCACGTATCAGCCACCACGGTTACCACATTTCATGTCCTCTGTGAGGTAAGAGCTGAGGCCGCAGCAACAGTTGAGCACTGATTCTGTTCCCTATGAGTTACGAGGCCGAAGAAACAGTTAAACATCCAGCATTTATTTTTTTTATATATTTTCATATTGTGCGTTGTCGATAATCAAATCACACAATATCGATCCAACAAAATGCACTGTATTGTGTTCAGATATTCTGTGTTACGGTATCTTGTAAGTCAGTCCAACATGTTTCGATACCTCATCGCGTCATCATCAGGGATTCCAATCAAAGTTTTGTGAAATGATACTTTGATATGAATCCCTGATGATGATCCCATTATGGACTGAAACATGTTGGACTGATTAACAACATACTGTAATATAGAATATCTGAAAGTATTAAGAGTGCCTTTTGTTGGACTGAAGTCTGTGTGGTTTGGTCGAGTATTTAATAAGACATAACACGATCAGATGGCAGAGCCCAGATGGATTATATTAATACTTGGTTTGCTCTAAGAATAAAGAAACAACCGCTGAAATAAACCTTGGAGCATCGCGTAAATATTGTAGAAACGTGGCTATAACATAACAGAATGCTCAACAAGCGATGCAGTCAGACAAAAGACATCAGAATACACATTACAAGTTTTTTTAAACAGTAAGATTTCATATGACGTTCTTCTGAGTTTCCACAGAGGGTAGTCATGTAGGTGGGCACCAATATTTCGGAGGAACATTCTGTCTCCGTCTTCAGGAACGTACGTATATAAATACAAACACACGTACATCAGCCCACATTACACGCACTGTATTACTGAGTTAGCCTATCGCATGAGCGTGACGAAATGTTTATACAGGTTACGTACCGTGCAGGCAACACAACCTGTAGTTAAATGTGTCTGTGATTGTAAGAAGGGCCCCAAGTTTACCCACCCACGCCCCTGGTGGGGTCCTGATCTCGCAGTGTCCGGCACATCACGCAACCCGCAGACTAACGATGTGCCTTCTTAACATAAGACAGCCACACCTAGCCACCGGCCACACATCATCTGCCCCTTCCGAATATGCTCTGCTGTCCGTACAACAACGGCACAAGTAAAACAAAACCATGGTCGTTGTTAAACTGGAAACTTTCCATGGCATCTTTGGAACGGTTTAAGTATGTTCCTTTTCTCTTTGTCATGTTCTTTTAATTGTCTCTGTGATGAATAGAGTCTTATAAAATTTCATATTCCGTAGTTTTATTAAACGTATCAACATATTTCAATTTTCATTAACCTTTTAAAGCCTAGCGGTAACTTTACATACCACCAGGTTTAACATTAAAAAATTCTACGTGGTGCCCACATTGCGTTTATGTGTTTTGTGTGGATCTCAGAACAAACAGCAACTTTTGCCTTATAAAACATTAACAGACTGGTTTTTATAACCGAAGTGGAGAGTGTTTACAGCGCGGTACGCACTGAGTCCTTATATAAAACAGATACGCTTCGTCTTTAAAGGGTTAAACGGTGTACAGAATAACAGACATTTTACAGGAAGACCGATACATTGAGAGTAACTCGCGTACCTCACTAAGTATGACTGATCTTTCGCAAGAATACTCTACAGTGTTAATGTAAAGACTAACAACTCTAAAAGAGATCAGAGAAAAATCCCACAATTCTGCTCTCTCATTAAATTGGCTGTAGGAAAGGGAAATCCGAAGTAACCTCGGGCATTAAAGTTGCCAACGCTGTCCCTTCTACAAGGTGAGTAACTGATGCGACACGCAGTTTCCGCAATACAGTGGACACTGAGGAATTCCAAAATGGGTGCCAGCTAGTTGCCAATCCGCACTTGCGCCCCTCTTCCTGTACGTGGCCGCGCATTCATCCCGTCTGCCACCTGTTCCTCATTCCTTCCCACTAGAGGAGAGTGATACATGGCACTCACTGTGCCACTTACCACACAGATGCAAAGCGCGCCCTTACACGCAGCAAAATACAGATTCCAAGGGAGGAGTTTCGATTAATGTTATCCCTTTACGTATCACAGCGATACTGACCGAATGTGACACGCCTCTACATTATGTGCTCCGTGATTTTAAGAAGGCGGTTTAAACGCGTTAGCAAAATTGCTAAAACCGACTATTAGAAACTTCATTCTAGGCCTACCGTTGTGAATTGGGCCGGTATTTAGTGAATGAATTACCGCCATCACAACTTGTATAGTGTGTGTGTGTGTATTCATTATAATACAGGCTACATGTTTCGACTGCCTTTTGCAGTCACCATCAGGCCTTTCATATACAAAATGTAAAAGGTAAAATTAGGTAAAATTATATACAATAATTTTACCTTTTATAATTTGTATACGAAAGGCCTGGTGGTGACTGTAATAGGCAGTCGAAACATGTAGCCTGTATTATAATGAATATAGGAACTATATATGTCAGAGGTCTTCAACCCTTATTTGCTCAAGGGCCACATTTTAATGGCAGAAAGATTCGCGGGCCGCATTCACGTTTTACAGAGTAAAGTTTGCATATTATTGCACGACATGCCCACTGATATTTCCGTACAGAAACATACATAGGATAGTTTTATTTGTTTATTTATTGTTTACAATTTATTGTTATTATTATTTACTTATTCACCTCATTCTGCAAAACCTCGCTACTATAGTCTTGCAGTATTTACTGCGACATTAACCGAGATTTCATAAATAAAAACCAGAAAAATGTTTTTAAAATTCAAAATTTGTTTGGGGGCGGCACAAAAACATTCGGAAGGCCGCATGCGGCCCGCGGGCCGCCGGTTGAATACCCTTGATGTAACATGCGGTGACGATATTACATTCACTGAATAGCGACTATTAGCTTCACCATGTGTGTCTGTCTGTCCGTCCGCATGGAGCAATTCGGCTTCCATTGGAACGATTTGTATGACTGTTGATATTTTAGGATTTTTCGAAAATGTGTTGAGAACATTCAAGTTTGATTACAGTCTGAGAAAAGCAACGGGTTCTTTACGTGAAGACATACATATATATTCAAATGTGTTTCTCCCCCTGAAGATGGTATGTTAGTACACCGAAACATGTTCGGGTTTACGTAAATGTGATTGCATGTTGTGTTTTAACAATTTGTACCAGTTGGTGTTGATACGTATTGCCGCAATATACGCACGTACACGGTACGGGCTGTGTTAAATTACACTGAATTTGACTGGTGTTTTTTCGGAGCCGAACGTACAGTAGGAAAACCTTATAAATTTTTCCTTATTTTCATGTCTTCCTTGTTCAAAATTTCATAAGTGTGTTGATAACCTCAAAGAATTCTCATAAAAATAAAGCAGGTCCTGAGCTATCATCCACTAGAATTCTGAATCAGCATCGATTATATTTGTGGACTAGTATCGATTATATTTGTGAGCTAGTATCGATTATGTTTGTGAGCTAGTATCGATTACACACAGAAGTGAAATAACCTCTATAATACAAACAGCCTTGCAGAACCCCTGAAGAGTCGAAAGTAGGCCTGCAGTAGACGAGCTGTGTGCTTGACTCAATCAGAAAAAAAATATCTACATTTTATACAGGGAAAAATACAACTCTGAGAGAACACTACGTGCTGTTTTATAAAAACTAATCGCTGTGTGCTTTATAGGGAAATAGCAGCTGTTAGTTGTTAGTCTTCCATGGAAAATACAAATATATTGTGTGGGAAAAATGCCGGTCACTGTGTGCGACAAAGTCTGCTACACGTACAGAATATTAAGCCTTAAAGGTTTAGGGGAATATAATTCAGAGTTTTAATATATTTACGCTGGAATGAAGAAGCACCGGCTACATGGCAACAGAAGGATTTGGCAAGAGGAACTAAGGAGATGATATTAACCCTTTAAAGGCGAAACTGCCTGTTTTATATATAAGAACTCAGTGCGTACCGCGCTGTAAACACTCTCCACCTCACTTATAAAAAACCAATTTTATGTTGTATAAGGCAAAATTTGCTGTTTGTTCTGAGACCCGTACGCAACGTATAAACGCAATGTGAGCACCGTGGCAAATTTCTGAATGTTAAACCTCGCGGTACGTAAATTTACCGCCAGGCTTTAAAAGTTTAACAGTAGTTTTTTGTAAGAGGCGCGATACCTGACACTGACCTCGCTACAGTATTTTACTGAGGAGCATTTCCAATTCCATTCTTATCCAATCCACTTAAAACTCTGTGAAGTTACGAGCTAAGACATTCTTCTTTCTCATAATTACCTCATTAACATAACACTCTAATTGCTGTAGACATCAATCAAAACAAAGCAGAAGATACAACCTTTCCTCCCCTTCTCTAGAAATGAAGGAACACATAAAGAAGGGAAGGAAATAATTATAAAAAATGTAAAACGGAGCAAAATAGAAAAGAAACGAACTTGTTTGAGATGTCTTGGGCCTTGCATCACCTAAAGTATCACCCACATCACCACCACGACCCCTCCACAGCAACAAAAAAGAGATATTTAAATTTAAACGCGTTCAGACAGCACCTTACGCACACGCGGTATTTCTTACTGCTTGGCTTCCTCCACAAATTAATAAGCAGCAGAATTTCTATTTATATGTCTCCCCTGCCCAAGCCATGAAGCTACGCGATAGTAGAGGTGTAGCTCCACCCATTCTTTACCTCGGTACTAGATGCGGGTGAGTGGTTTTAACATCACTCCCCTGCCGCTTCAACTCCTGGCAAATAACCCGGTACCCAGCGAATAGGAGGCCGTGTGGGTATCACAAGTAGTCTCAAGGATTTGTGGAAGAGACAAAACACTTTCCTACGCCGGGATGCCGATACCACGTGGCCCGGCACGTAGCGTAGTCACTATACCGACTGAGGCACGCCGGCTTCCGAATTTTTATTTAGGTCCTGAAAAAATTAGTTAGACATTGTCGTAAAGGTTGAAAAATTTTGCCTGGCCATTTCCGAGGGCTCGGTTGCATTACAGTCGAAAAGCTGGCGCACTCGACAGAGGTTACTGTTTTTACTACCGTCCTGGCGTGAAGGTTAACTGTGATATATGACTTTAACGACGTCGTTTCGGGGAACTGAGAAACCAACCCGAATGCCACAACACACAGGACGTGGGGTCATCCTTATGGGGCGCAGGCCTTAGGAATTAGCAGCGGAAAGGAATCTGAAATTAACAAGTCAGAAAATGTAGTCCTAGAGTATGGCGGTAGCTCAGTCGGCATAGCAATCAGGTTACGGGATAGACGATCCGGATTTCGAATCCCGACGGAAAAGAGCAATATTCTCTTCCAGACGCAACCTTGGGCCCACACAGCCTCCCGTGCAATGGGTACCGGGTTCTTTCCCGGGCGAAAAGCGGTCGGGGTACGAATTGACCACTCACCTCCATCTTGTGCCGAGGTTACGAACGAGTGGAGCCGTACTTCTTCTCCCTCTCTGTAAGTTCATGGCATGAACAGCGAGAATTTTGCCTAACCTTCACTTTTACGCAAAGATTACTAATTATGGCGCTAGTGCTTTTTTTTTTTTGGGTACAGACTTTACTTTCGACGCTGCTTTATAAACAGTGAGAAACATAACAGTAGACGACTGGCTGCAAAATCAGTTGGCCCGTTCTCAAATTACGAGAAGACGCACCATAAAAATCAAGAGTTACGCCATTTTTAAGAGGAAGAAATGAACGCCTTTAACCCTTTAAAGACGAAGCTTATCTGTTTTATATAAGGACTCAGTGCGTACCGCGCTGTAAACACTCTCCACTTCGGTTATAAAAACCAGTCTCTTAATGTTTTATAAGGCAAAAGTTGCTGTTTGTTCTGAGATCCGTACAAAACANCTTAATGTTTTATAAGGCAAAAGTTGCTGTTTGTTCTGAGATCCGTACAAAACACATAAACGCAATGTGGGCACCACGTAGAGTTTTATAATGTTAAACCTGGCGGTACGTAAAGTTACCGCTAGGCTTTAAAATGATAAGTGGAGACTGCGTCTGAACGTTCGCGTTCCCACATACTCGTGGCGTAGAGACAGCGACCGCACCGTTTGTTGGATATTTATGATAGTCTCACAAACAGTTCTCCACAAAAATTTGCGCAGCAAGTGTCAATTTCGCGAAAATCGGTCCATAGTCTGTCGTAATCATATTTTAGTTGAGAGTGTACCTGGATTTCTGCCCTCCCTTTATTCATACCTTGGCCGATCTGGGTGAAATAAAACAGACATTTTCATTCAAAGCCATTGACTAAATATGAATTCTGTAAAAAAATCAGTTCATTAAGAGGTGTACTTTATTTAAAGATATACATACATTTTTCCATTTTTCCTGCGTTTTTCGCCCTACTTGGACAGAATTTAACACGTGAAATTTTCACAAACTCCACCGAGTCTCTGTGAGTTTCGAATGACTCGACATAGCAAAAGGCACACTTTACTTAGGGGCCTAACCACATTTCTAGAGGAGGTGCACATTTATTGCACGATTAAGACAAAACTGCACCACATATGTTCACATAACATTGTCGAACAGTGCTAAATTTCGTAAAAATCGGCCCAGGGAAGGCCGTCTTTTCTTAGAATTGTGTGCGGGAAATTTTCTTGTTTTACAGGCGAACCCGTGTCCTGACCTTAATTGTATTCAACGCAACAAAACATTGAAATACACAGAACACAATTAACTGAAAGGAGTTTCTTAGAACGTATAAGTATCGTTCTACAATTGCCGAACGGTAATTGCTACCAGCTGTTGGTGCCACAGCAGCTTTGTTACACAGGGCGAACAGACACGATCCTAACGTAAGGAGTGGAGCCAAGATTAAAAAGAACGAATAAAGACAGAAAAATTGTCTAGTGAGATGGCAGAAACCTGAAACTCGATTCGTGACAGCCGTGAGCATTCTAGAGGGAGGAACCAATGGCAATTCAGATATGTGTGGAGCTGCCACCGCGAGTGCAGGACAACACATGTATTCATGTACAAGTACAGGGCAGTTGTAATTGGAGACCTCTGTCGGTATTGCGGTGAAAACGCAACAACGCTACAAGGAACAGGTCTTTGATCAGGTGTCTGGCAGGTCTTGTGTTCATCCTTGCTTAAGACGTTTCTAACGACAATGACAGCAATGACAATGGCGACGATAATGATGACGATGACGATGGTAATGACGACGGTAATGATCATCATGATAATGATCACGAGCTTAATGAAAGCTCACGAGTTCCATACAAAATCTTCTCCAGGCGTCAATTTGAAAAGGTACGAGCATAATGGCAACAGATTCGCTCTGAAGCTCCAGCGTATGTCCTTATGTTCGCTCTAAAGCTCCAGCATATGTCATTATATTCGCTCTGAAGCTCCAGCATATGTCATTATGTTCGCTCTGAAGCTCCAGCATACGTCATTATGTTCGCTCTGAAGCTCCAGCATCGTGTCCTTATGTTCGCTTTCAAGCTCCAGCGTATGTCATTATGTTTGCTCTGAAGCTCCAGCATTGTGCCCTTATGTTCGCTCTGAAGCTCCAGCGTACGTCATTATGTTCGATCTCAAGCTCCAGCGTATGTCCTTATGTTCGCTCTGAAGCTCCAGCATTGTGTCATTATGTTCGCTCTCAAGCTCCAGCGTGTCATTATGTTCGCTCTGAAGCTCCAGCATCGTGTCCTTATGTTCGATCTCAAGCTGCAGCGTATGTCCTTATGTTCGCTCTGAAGCTCCATCATTGTGTCATTATGTTCGCTCTGATGCTCCAGCATATGTCCTTATGTTCGCTCTGAAGCTCCAGCATTGTGCCCTTATGTTCGCTCTGAAGCTCCAGCATATGTCATTATGTTCGCTCTGAAGCTCCAGCATTGTGTCCTTATGTTCGCTCTGAAGCTCCGGCATGTCATTATGTTCGCTCTGAAGCTCCAGCATTGTGCCCTTATGTTCGCTCTGAAGCTCCAGCATATGTCATTATGTTCGCTCTGAAGCTCCAGCATTGTGCCCTTATGTTCGCTCTGAAGCTCCAGCATATGTCATTTTGTTAGCTCTGAAGCTCCAGCATTGTGTCATTATGTTCGTTCTGAAGCTCCAGCAGCAGAACTTACGTTAAAATATGGCAAGAAAACGGCACGGGACAGTACCGTTTGGAAGACCTTAGAACTGGCGGGAAGACCAAAGTAAAATACCGTTACTATGTATTTTGCTCTATTGAGTTATACAGGGTTTGGTTCTACTCATTTTATTAAAGCGCAGGCTAAACAGCCCTTGACCAATTATGAAACCGACCCCAATACACAAATACATAGGTAAATACGTATAACACAATTATGCACACAAACACAGAAACAGAAACAAGGCGAAGTATGAGGGCTGATTCCACATCCGATTAAAATACTGTCAGGTTCTAATAAAATTGATTTCTCTAACACACAAAACATCAAGCGAAACAATAAAATACAATACCACAATAAATCGGAAGGAAAAGGAGGAGAGCAGAAAATGATGAAAATGAGAGACTTCAGGTTCTGGCTGGACATTCAAAGAAGAAAGCTGTCAAACTGAAGTACACCAAAAAATAGAACGTGGGGCTTTCGGGCGGATACAGTCGGTTAACACAGAACATCTTGTAAAGCGGAGAGGTAGATATATTCCTGTCTGCCTTATGAAGGCAAGTACAGGGAGTGAAGGTAGAGCTCCAGTCATTCTTAACCTCGGCGCCAGAGGACCGTGAGTGGTCAAAATCACGCCCTGGCCGCTTGGACAAGTCCAACTTGCATTTCTTGACCTTTAAAGATGAGGACCGATAGGTTGTCCTGAAACGTCGGTAAAGACCTGCCACTCAATGCTGCATGATAACACAAAAGTGTGTGGATCTCACCCAAACTGCGGCGGAACCGGAAGTCACGCATTGGATCAGTGTGGATTGTAGGTGGAATGATACTTACGGGGTAAGTCTGATCTACTGGTAGGGAAACCTGTCACAGTGCCATTTTGTCCACCACGGGGTGGCCCGGGACCGAACCCGGATCTCCAATGTGAGACGCCGACGTGTAACACAGTCTCGTAGACTCACTGGTGAGATATGCCGCTCTTGCTTTTAGTGTTCAGGGACAAGAGAATTATTCTTACCGACTAACCGAACCGCCAGTTTCATTTGCATATCGCGTGCTTCGGCGAAGAACGAGAAAGTATCCATTCTTATACGTTTTTTTTAATTTAATTTCTTCTTATCTTTGGAAAATAATATTTTGTTGTGCCACTTGCAGGTACGTTTTTTTTTTTTGTTTTGTTTTGAAGAAGTGTCACTGATATTACACGGGCCTGCACTGTAGATGCCACCTGCAGCACTTTGATACGGGATACCTCTGGCACTGCTGGCACTGCTGGCACTGCTGGCACTGTTGATACTGCTGAAGCGTGAATATTGCGACACAGAGAAAAATCTAACGAGTGTTATTAACCCTTTAAAGACGGAATGTATCTGTTTTATATAAGGACTCAGTGCGTACCGCGCTGTAAACACTCTCCACTTCGGTTATAAAAACCAATCTCTTAATGTTTTACAAGGCAAAAGTTGCTGTTTGTTCTGAGACCCGTACAAAACACGTAAACGCAATGTGGGTACCACGTAGAATTTTTTAATATTAAAGCTGGCGGTACGTAAAGTTACCGCTACGCTTTAAATGGTTAAAGACGAAGCGTATCTGTTTTATATAAGGACTCAGTGCGTACCGCGCTGTAAACACTCTCCACTTCGGTTATAAAAACCAGTCTCTTAATGTTTTATAAGGCAAAAGTTGCTGTTTGTTCTGAGATCCGTACAAAACACATAAACGCAATGTGGGCACCACGTAGAATTTTTTAATATTAAACCTGGCGGTACGTAAAGTTACCGCTAGGCTTTAAATGGTTAATTATGGACGTCATATTCATCATGGCGAAACAGAAAATTCTGCAGCCCTGAATATCGCCTGATCGTGCCCGCTCGTCCTCCTAACTTATTGGGTATAAACCTAATTAATGCTAATGATATTAGAACAGAGTTTCCAACAGTGTTCATACGAAGTAAGATGTCAGTCAGGTTTGCTGTCTTTTCAAGATTGTGATTCGGTCGAGTCTGGCAAAACTACATTTTTCAAAGGATCGTGTTATGTCCAGCTTCGATAACCGAGGCATCGGTATCTCCAGAAACGTCGGTAGAGTTATATTATAATATAAGGCAACCCAACCCAGAATAGAGCTATCAGCTATTTGATAGCACGCCTACTCCTGTTACCAGCTGCTATGGTCAACGAATTGCCGGCCCACACTGCGTTACGACTTCGTATGAGTTTTCTGAAAATCCGCTTTTCGAGGGTCTTTTTACCGCTTTGTTTATGTTAATAAATTCCATTACTGCACTGTCTGTAGCCTAGACTTTTCCTCATCATATACTCTAAGTACAGTCGAACCCGCTTATAACGACATCGGTTTATACGACACCTCGCCTATAGCGTCAGACATTCTGTGGTACCAATTAATTCCTCACTGTTAACCATAACATTATACTCCTCGGTTATAACAACACTCGTTTATAACGACACAAAATATTCAGTCCCTTTCGTGACGTTATAACCCAGTTCAACTGTAAACACATCTCTGTACGTTATTCGTTCCTCATATCTCCACTGCTGTTAGTTCCTTTACACGTTGTTTATCGAACAGCCACTCCCTTGCAAGAGTGTCTTAGTTTCCTGCTGTAACCTGGTAGGTGCGTACCAGTGTTACTGAGGAACATACGGCTTCCATCTTCAGGGTTGAAGATGGAGGACATACGTACGTACAAAGCTTTCATTAACCACATACCAAACACATGTTTTCATAATGCAGAAAGCTGTAATATAAGTATTCGCAGCCTTGAGAAATTAAATTTTTTTAAAATCTATTATTTTTAATATTTTTCCTTCTCTTAGTCCCGTTTCGGCTTCTCGACTTCAAAACTCTTAGGCGAGTCCAGCAGGAGTACTCAGCACGCAAGATGTCCTCGAACCCAAAGCCACGCTCGTGTCAACTGATTCGTGTAAAGCCATCTTGTTACAAAATTGAGTTTTGTTTCTGAAGTGCAAAATATCACCATGACACGCTGATATGGTAATTTATATTAACCGGATAAACTGCTCAATTAATGTAAACAAACTGGCATCAAGACGTAAGGATTTTATTGAGAAGCTGACAGTAGGTCATCTAATCTATAAATCCCGCCAGCCTCTTTAGCCAAATGTTTCACACCACCCCCGACACTCACCCAGAGTCACAAGCACGCAGTGTCATGTCTGCTACGTGGTTTCAGCTCCTTATTATTTTGACCAAAATTTTACATGAAAAATTCACCTCCACTAATATAAAGGACAATATTTCACAACAAAGTAAAATTATTGACTGTTAGTACTTACTTAAGTACATCTGTTTTTCAAGTACAATGCCTTTTGCTATTGACACGTTCCGATTGTGAGAGACATCGAATCAGAGTCGAGGAATTCTTTTAGAAAATTGATTAAACTTTCGGCCCGCGGCGACGACACATTTTAAGGACAACATGAAAAGTGAGTATCTCCACGGAGCACAGACGTTCTTGACAACCCTGCAGTCAATCTATTCAACAATTTTATGGAACCCGGTATTTCGTCACCTTGTTCACAATAGCTACCTACTTGTCCTTATCCTAAGACAGAAGAATCCAATCAGAGTCCTCCAATTAATGCCCGTTTTAATATTATCATCCAATCTACGCCTATGATTTTAAAGTATTCTCTTTCCTCATGTTTTCCCCACCAAAACCCTTTATGCATTTTCCTTCTCCCCATACGTGCTACAGGCCCAACGCATTTTATCATCCTTTATTTGATTACGCGAATTATATTTGGCGGGGAGTAAAATCATAATATTCGCCATTACGACATTTTCTTCAGTGTCCTGTCACTTGTTTCCCCTTAGGTCAATAAGGACAACAAAACAAAAGGAAACGTGCACACACACACACACACGCGCGCGCGCACGCACACGTCTCACGAAAGGGGTTTAGATTCAACGACGGCAGCGTCGAAGCTCTCCAAGACGGCACAGCCGACGTGACGTGCTACCACTGCGGCTCCTGTTTACAACACACAGTCATCTGTGATTCGAATTGCAACCACCTCGCTTTGTCGTCGCATTTGAATAATTCCCGACGACGTGGCAGTGTGATCGAAGGAAGGCATATTGCCGGTACACTCAAACACGGTTTGCGCATATTCTAACCCATCTAGGGATGTACTAGAGGTCCTTTTAGAGGTCCTTGTAAGCATTTATTACTTCACTGCAGTCCGCAGGTCTCTTGATTTAACACCTGCTTCTACTTTAACGCTGTTTACATTAATATTCAGGAAGTCTCTGCAGAACAGAAGGTCAAGACGGATTTGAATTCCAAGA
Source organism: Coptotermes formosanus (assembly GCA_013340265.1). Classification (NCBI taxonomy): domain Eukaryota; kingdom Metazoa; phylum Arthropoda; class Insecta; order Blattodea; family Rhinotermitidae; genus Coptotermes; species Coptotermes formosanus. Next base: position 531,850 of record BLKM01000737.1, on the reverse strand, counting down.
AGACAAAGAAGAAGAAGGATAAGGAATTTAAAACTCACTTTAATGAGTGTCCGTTTTGCTTGTACGTACGTGTTCTACAGGTAACGATGCTAATTACAAATCAGGTCTTGAGAACTAAAAACTGTGTCGTTTCGATAGAAAAAGCAAGACTACGTTAAACGGATACGTACTTATTACAGTAAATTGTACTCTACGTTGTCACTCCACGACACACTAACATCGTGTACTTTGTGTCACGGGGATCTGCTTTAGAGTCTTTATGCCCTAGATAGATTCTAAAAGGTTCTGACGACGGTGTATAATATTGTGTGGTGATGGGTTTATGGACTTTATCCATTGTCCGAAGAGTGAAATATTAAAAATATTACAAAATTAAAATCACAGTGTTTCGGAAGCTGGCTGTGCTTCCGTCCTCAGGTGAATGGAGGGGGAGAAGAGAAGAACACCTACTTAGTTTGGGTCTGTCTAGAGAGTCCAACAGAGTGTGTGTCCTTTATAATTGTGTCCCACATAAACCATCGTGGTGTTATTAAATCACAGGATATCTTTAAGATTCTAAAAAGAACAGACCAGTTAAGGCAAAAAAAATTCTAAGGCAATTAGGCACATTTGTATATAAAGTCAGATGTAAACTGAAGCACCACACGCGTCAAAAACGACAAGTAGAGGTTCTGTTATAGCGGGTGTAATTACTAGCAGCCAGTGCAAGTAAATTAGGGATATCTGTTCGTTCTTTCGTTCGTTCGTTCGTTCGCAGTCCTTCCCTCTTCTACCTACCTGTTCACAGCAAGTGTAGAGGGTTTTTATTTTCACTTGATCACACTCAGACACACACCACAGTCGGTAGGACTCCTCTGGACGAGGGATCGGCCCCGTCGCAGAGACCTCTACCTGACAACACAAACACTGTATGAGACAAACATCCATGCCCCAGTGGCATTCGAACCCACGAACCCAGCAAGCGCTAGGTCGCAGACCAACGCCTTAGACCGCGCGGCCACTGGAATCGGCAGCGATATCCGTACCTTTATATCTCTTAAGGTTGACTGGGCTGCACACTGCAAAAAACCTGGAGTTAGAGTGCGCCGCACCACATGTGTTATAGTTTAACCCTTTAAATACGAAGCATATCTGTTTTATATAAGGACTCAGTGCGTACCGCGCTGTAAACACTCTCCACTTCGGTTATAAAAACCAATCTCTTAATGTTTTATAAGGCAAAAGTTGCTGTTTGTTCTGAGATCCACACAAAACACATAAACGCAATGTGGGCACCACGTAGAATTTTTTGATGTTAAACCTGGTGGTACGTAAAGTTACCGCTAGGCTTTAAAAGGTTAATATTACGTACACTTGGCTAAACTAATAAACTAAAGTAGACACTAAAGAGAACTCGGCTGAACACAGGATTCAAACCAACTGTTGGGGTGACGATCACCTCTCGTGTGGGACAACTTACTTTTGGAGACAGATCTCGAGCATAAGGTTCAAGGGTGGCGTATTTAGCAACATTATTTGGCAGTGACATTTGCGAGGGGCCGCGGGTCACCGGACCGCTCCAGAAGCGAGGATTTTCAATCAGCCGGACGGGCTGCCCACGGTACTTCCTTTTGCAGCTCGAGGCCGGACGGCACGCGGAGAGGTCAGTCGAGGGCAGCCCAGGGTGAGGCACCCGCTGAGAGACAACTCGTCGCTTAGCTTTGTTCTAAGGTTCTTCCACTCTCCGGCTTGCAAGTTGAATATGACGGAGTGCCGAGCGCCTACACTGCTTCGACTGGGCAAAATGTATTCCACACTTTGCAGCCTCCTGTTATAGTGCTGTTGCATCGCGAAAGTGCCTGAGTAAAAACGAAGATATTTAGCCTTGCCCATAACAGGTGATTTGGACTATGCGCCTATTGCAGGCCCGCTCAACCTTGTATTTGATGCGGGCAAAATTTGGTCTGAATGCGGGCGACATTAAATTCAGTACAAAGAATGCAACATGAGTAAGTGTATTATAAATATGTGTGTAATTTGTCCTGTGTATTTTTCCATCTATTATGCCATACGCGTAGCTTAGCTAATAATACTGGGGGGCGGGGGGGGGGGTAAAATCGACGAGGGTATTAGGAGTCAAGTCAAGCAGTGAAGTTAGAAAGAGGGGGAAGATTGGTTTGAACCAGTTCTTTGTACAGTTACACCACTTTCCCCCCACTCTGACCCATGTTTTAATTTGCCCCCCCCCCTTCAACACAGTAGCTAAAAAATTATTCTTAGGTAGAAAAACACTGAGGGGGTTAGGCATTTCCCCCCTATCACCCCCAAGTTCCACTTACGCATCGTGTGCAATAACAACGTACTGATAATAAGAAAATTTTACACAAAAATGCAATTCACAACAAGCAAGTGCGCGAGTGCCAGTGTTTTTAGCACAGTTGTACAAAATGAGTCAGTAACGAACACAATAAAATGCAATAAGAGACGGAATAACAGAAAGCTTGATTCCAGGCTGCTGCCGCGTTGTAAATTAGGGCTTCACTCCTCTGGGATGTTACGCAGCGTAGGATGGTCGTTGGTTGTCGACGTTTCGGGACAAAATATCGGTCGTATATTGAAGGGTCAAGCAGTCCAAAAAGAATGAATTTCTGGGTTTGTTTTCGTGGCCAGTCGCCATTCCACTTAGGCTCCATTTGCCGTCTGAAAAAAGCACTAGGTAGGGAAGGTCAGCGCATGACAGATTCGGTCCAGAGAAGGTATCGAGACTATACATGGGAAAATAACTTTTAAAGTGGCAAGACTCTTATTTATCTGTAAGTAATCACACATTTTCCAGCAACTTAAAGTCTGCCTGTATCTAACGCTATCGAAGAACAGACCTTGAAAATTTACCTGCAGAAATAACTAAGACAATACAACCCCCCTCTATCTGTAACCCCCTCACCGGTTTCTCGCAGAAATAAGACCGACCGTTGTATAACGGCGATATTAAGGGCCATAAATTATAATTCTACGTTCTGCCCACACAGTGTATTTATGTGTTTTGTGTGGATCTCAGAACAAACAGCGATTATTTCCCTATACAGCATTAACTGACTGGTTTTTATAACCGAGACGGAGTGTGTTTACTGCGCGGTACGGACTGAGTTTTTATCCCTTTAAAGCCCAGTGGTTACTGTATGCACCACCAGGTTTAACATTCACAAATTCTACGTTCTGCCCACACAGTGTATTTATGTGTTTTGTGTGGATCTCAGAACAAACAGCGATTATTTCCCTATACAGCATTAACTGACTGGTTTTTACAACAGAGACAGAGTGTGTTTACTGCGCGGTACGGACTGGGTCTTTATATATAATTCTACGTTCTGCCCACACAGTGTATTTATGTGTTTTGTGTGGATCTCAGAACAAACAGCGATTATTTCCCTATACAGCATTAACTGACTGGTTTTTATAACCGACAGGCACTGCGTTTCCTTGTAATTCAAGTTAATACGAAATTACTGTACAATTACGACGCTACATATTGCACGTAAAAGGGAACGAGTATGAACCGACAGCAACGTGTGTTTTGGTAAATAGATTATCCAGTAGAAAACATTTCGAAACTGACACTAAAATATTAGAGAGAAGATTCCATCTCGTCGAACCTCCAAATGTGGGAGACTGAGTAGTTGAGGTAAGTGAAATGTGCCGTGATTAAAAACACATGCTTTGTCTAAACCCAGAGGGCTGTGCGCCTGTAATCAACTGTTTGTATATGATTAGTTATCAGTTCAGCTACAAGGCAGAAAGACTTGTGCAGCAATAAATTCCAACAGCTCCAACTGCACAGTGCGCGGAGCCGTTGTGGTGTTAGGGAATGTCTTATTGGTAACGCAGTATTTCAATGCAACATGTCCACGGCACAAGACAGCCAAATGTGAATCGGAAATGTACTGGGTCTACGTGCTTAGAAAAATTAACATTTAGTAATTAATTTATAGTTTCAGTGTCAAGATAAAAATTAAAACATAAAAAGTAAAGGCTAAGTTAAAACGCTAAATGTCTCTGACACTGAAGGAAGAGCTTTCGGCCACAGGTTCTTGAGGAAAGATACCTGGCCTGTGAAGGACTTCTTGACCCTTGACGGTGGGACCGATTGGTTGTCCGAAACGTCGGTATAGAAATGCCACTCTACGCTGCGTAATACCCCAGAAAAGCGCAGATCTCAGGTAAGAAGAGGATGGACACAACTGCGTAACGATGAGGTACATGACGCGCAGTCTTCAATAATTGACGGGGAATGATATGGCCGGGGGGCGTGGAGGTATGTGATTCGTTTAGGGGAGAAAAGAAAGGCTTGGAAAATTTTGATGTGGAAGAGTTCGGTTCGAAAATCTGGGTATAGATGACACGGTGATAATGAAATTGGTATTAAAAGAATAGGATAGGCGATATTTGGATGAATCCGTGTGGAAGGATAGGCGACCAGCAGCGGGCCGTTATGAATACTTCAATGAAGTTCCAGCTTCCATAAAAGGTGGAGAATTTCTCGACAGCTTTTGAAGTACGAGGTCCTTCCACGGAGTAAGTAATCATGAATGAAAGTACAGTTTTTCAAGAACTCACGTCCCACCCAGGAGATATCCAAATTCCATCAGTGGCCCGCAACACACGCCTTGAAAAACTAGTCAGTAACCGCTCACGAAGTGCAAAAGGCGTAAAGCCAGACCGTGCACCTTCCAGCGCCTGTCCGTCCTACAGCGGGGTACAACTTTACTTCCTCCCCCCCCCCCCTCCTACGTCCAAAGTTCTCCGTTTTGAATCCATGCTCATATCTGCTGTCTTCATCCGGAATGTAGATTCACATAAAAGTGACCCAAGTCACATAGTTTAAAGGAACATCAGCGCTATCTACACGCCGGTTGCTGTAAATCTGCTTCTTTCCTTCTTCTCTGACACCTTTTCTTTAATTAGTCAAGTTTCTTATTCTTTTCTTCCCTTCTTTCCACCTTTCCGCAAAATATACGAAGGGCGTAGGGTACAGGCCAGGTGCTGACGCGGACTGTACTTGGCTCGAGCCACTCAGTGACCTTCCTACCTTTCAGCCACATCGACTCGACCTGCACTTCAATTTAGTTGTTGTTGCCACAGTCCTATTTCATCTGTCATTTGTTTTTGTCTCTCCTAGCAGGTCGAGGTTACGGTGAGGAGCCCCATGTCTGGTTTGGGGCAGCCCTGATCGAAGGCCAGCCTTAACACTTGCGGTCGTGTCTGATGCTATTCTTGGTTTTACTCAGTCGTTCCAGGCCAGTCACAAAATTCTCTCGAAATACATTCAGACCATCTTAATCTTACCCAATTTCCAACGCATAACACTTTCTCTCAAGATTTGAAACCGTGACGCTACAATTAATTAAATTAGGCAGGCGCCATAAATGTCCGCGTGTAATGTGAATGCCACGAAGGCAGACGAGGGGAAAAGGAGTTTAACTCCACATATTCTTAACCTCGGCAGCAGACGGAGGTGAGTTATAAGTTTTACTGCCGACCGCTTTAACCCCGCGGAAAGAAGGTTCCCGTTGCTTTACCCATTGAATAACCAAACAAAAATTACAAAAAAAATCATCAAATGCTTCAGATTGAAGATTACCAAATTGAACGGCATCATGGTTTATGATTCCGTAGACACCTACAAAAGTTTCGGAGGAGCCAGCTGTCCCCATATTCCACGTTAAATGTTGAGGCAGCAGACAGCACTCTGCAACCAAGTTCACACACGGCGTCACATGTCAGAAAATTGCTCTTTTCATACTTACCGCTGCGATAAGCTCAGATTTCAAGGTTATAACTAATTACGTAGACAGAGAGACAGGCATAGACCCTCCGCCTAAGCTACGTCTACTGAGACACAAACATAAAAACGTAAAGAATTTAGTGTTGCACTAATTGGTCATCTGATATTTTAAAATAAGGAAAGTGCACTGAAAATTAGAGTCACAGCCTCAAATATCTTGCGATTATTCTAAGAACTGTGTATCTAATCTAAAGATTCGTCATCTTTTGTTTTTTATCATCAATTCAGTAGCGTATCGTTTCGTAGCCCTTCCCTCTTCTACCTACTTGTTCACAGCAGGTGTCGAAGTTGTTTATTTTCACTTGATCACACTCAGACACACACCACAGTCGGTAGGACTCCTCTGGACGAGGGATCGGCCAGTCGCAGAGACCTCTACCTGACAACACAAACACTGTACAAGAGACAAACATCCATGCCCCCGGTGGGATTCGAACCCACGATCCCAGCAAGCGCTCGGCCGCACACCTACGCCTTAGACCGCGCGGCCACTGGGATCGACCAGTAGTACGGGTAGATCCGGCAAGAAGATCTGGCGTTTAACGTTTTCAGGCGACAAGGTTCATCCCACACGTGTAGAGCTGGCTAGCTAGGGACAGGAAACAAATGGTTATGCAAATACAAGACCTTAACAAACAATGAGGTGAGACGATCTGAGGAAGGTTTAAGGGCCATCCAGAAACCACTAAGCTTGGTGAAACATCGTGACCACTAACTGAACGTGTATTTAAAAAAATACCATTAACGAAATTTCCCCTTTTCATGGGGGTGGTGTCAACACAGTAATGAAGGCGGGATCTGTGAAGGGCCTACTATAAGAATGCACAGCTCTGCCTTCTTACCTTCAAAATGTTTTTTCTTCTTTTCTTTCGACTTTTCTTTCTTTACCGAAAGAAATGCAAATTACGTTTTTATACAATGTAGAGGAACGCCAACGCCCTGAAAAACCATGAAAAGTTTTTAACCTGATTTACACAGGCCACAAATATATAAGCGGGTTATGAGCAATTACTAAACAAAGGATATACGCTATTCTGGAATATTATGCAGCGATGGGTAGTAGTTCTGCACCGACGTTTCGGGAAAACTTATCAGTCCCATCTTCAATGTTCAAGAAGTCTTCGTGGACATCTTGGCTCTTGACGATGCGACCGATATATTGCCCGAAACGTCGGTGCAGAACTACTACTTATTGCTGCGTAATATCCCAGTAGAGGGCAGGTCTGATCTACATCGAGGCGGAAGCCTGAAATCACGTACGCCAGTACGTGATGTTTATGCTACGAGCGTTACAAACTTCCCAGTGGCCGCGCGGTCTAAGGCGTAGGTCTGCGGCCGAGCGCTCCCTGGGATCGTGGGTTCGAATCCCACCGGGGGTATGGATTTTTTTTTTCTCTTGTACAGTGTTTGTGTTGTCAGGTAGAGGTCTCTGCGACGGGCCGATCCCTCGTCCAGAGGAGTCCTACCGACTGAGGTGTGTGTTTGAGTGTGATCAAGTGAAATCACAAAAACCCTCGACACCTGCTGCGAACAGGTAGGTAGAAGAGGGAAGGACTATGAAAGAAAGATGACTGTTACAAACTGTTGACATTTGATAAATTAAAATGCGAAGTCTTCACCATCAAAAGCACCGAACTAAGCAGAATCTAACATATCCCATCGCCACGTGCTGCGAATTTCGCTTACAAGAAAGGCTCAAGGCGAATGCTTGTCGAAGAAGAGCCGCTGTATTAAACCAATTAGTGCAAGAGATTTTTTGCACAACACGAACAGAAATAACTGACTAACGTCGGTACAGAGGGAAATTTTCCTCTTTACAAAACATCAAAGTAAGCGTCATTCATTACCCAGCACAGTTCTGACAGCCACTGACTCAGTGCTGCTGTACATCTGCAGATGTAACTCGGAAAGGGGTACATTCCGCGCTTAACTGATTACAGGGGTATATTCCCTCTTTTCATGCCCAAACTTTTCTGTCTAGGTGCACAATTTATGTCCCTGTCTACCAAAAATTCCACGCTGATTGGTCTGGGATTGAACCAGGGCATTCTTTGTGAGAATACATTGGCTAGAATCACTAGCTGAGGCTCAGCCCAGTACAACATGTTTTCGAAATACGCACTGCAATCTACAGGTCAGCTGGATTTACCAATAATGCAGTCTACCGATATTCTGTTTCCGGAGTGATATATGCGTAAAGCTGATTTCACTGGTTATTTTGCGAATTTTCTATTTATGAAAATAGAGTTTTCTACCAATACATTCACTCGAGTTGATGGGCAATGAAATTGCGCTATAAACTACGTATCAAAGAGGGCGGAAATTGTGTTCATGGGGTGCAACACAGCGATCACTAACCACAGAAAGTACCTACTGCGTTAACACACACACACACACACACACACACACACACACACACACACCTTTTCGTGCCAATTTTTAAATGAATCTATGCAGAAACTCCTCACGTATGTAAGTTACAGGTTAACAAGTAACACAGAGCCAACCATGCAGGCAGTCGGTGTTAAAATCTTCCCTTCTCGTACTAATAAAAAGGGGTTTCCATATACAATATTCCATTTTATGCGTTTCCCATAGCAATCAATACAACGCATAGAACACACACGCCCACTCCTTAGACGCCCTACGACATAAGCTTTAACCGTTTAAAGACGAAGCGTGTCTGTTTTATATAAGGACTCAGTGCGTACCGCGCTGTAAACACTCCACTTCGGTTATAAAAACCAGTCTCTTAATGTTTTATAAGGCAAAAGTTGCTGTTTGTTCTCAGATCCGTACAAAACACATAAACGCAATGTGGGCACCACGTAGAATTTTTTTATGTTAAACCTGGTGGTACGTAAAGTTACCGCTAGGCTTTAAAAGGTTAATATTGCAACTCGTTTCTCAAAACGTACTTATGGCAATAAATATATATATATGACACTTGTTCAGTGCCCTTTATAGGCGTTTATTTTATGTATATCCATTTTAAACTCCTCTGTGACTGATATCACAAAATACACGATTTTTGGTTACTGTTTGGTATAAAACATACATTGAAATGAAATGAATAAGTGTGGGTCGAGTCCTTAGGGTCCCGATGTGCGTAGGCCTTTACCAGGCCCTTTGTGCCCCCTTACTGGGTCCAAGTCATGACAGCCCTGCCCTTCTAAAGAAGTTCCATACTGCCCCCAGACGCAGACCTCTAATGTCCTCAGGGTCCAAGAAAAGGATAACACATAGATAATGCCTGAGTGTCGCCAAGGCTTCACACTCACACAGCACATGGGCTGAGGTTTCCTCTCCAGCCCCACATTGTCTACACAAGGGACTACCGCACAGCCCCATTATGTGAAGATGCCTTCTCAGGGTGTTGTGCCCAGTGAGGAGGCCAATAACCACTCAGGATTGCGCCCTGTTAAAGGACATTAGCGTGGTCTTGGCAGCAATATGAGGGCCCGAGATCAACACTTGATGCTGTCTCAGAGTGCCAGCCAGTCCCCGCAATCGTATCAAGTGCTGTCAGTCCAACCAGCACTGCATTTTGCTTCTTGTACTCTGCCGTGAGACCCCCACGGATGGCTCCTGTCCAACAGAGTGGTGAGCAGAGCCCTCCCTTGGGAGATCATCGGCAATTTCATTTCCACGTATCCCTGAATGTCCCGGGACCCAAAAGAGTCCCACAGGATGGTTAGTGGAGATATCCAACGCCCTTTGGCACTGTCGCACCAAAGCGAAACAAACAGTGAAAATTAGTATTTCGTTTTCTTCCCCAACTCAACATACAAAAATTCTCACGCACTTTTCTAAGTGCAGTGTACTTATGGCCGATCCCAGTGGCCGCGCGGGCTAAGGCGTGGGTCTGCGGCCGAGCGCTTGCTGGGATCGTGGGTTCGAATCCCACCGGGGGCATGGATGTTTGTCTCTTGTGAATGTTTGTGTTGTCAGGTAGAAGTCTCTGCGATGGGCCGATCCCTCGTCCAGAGAAGTCCTACCGACTGTGGTGTGTGTGTGTGTGTCTAATTGTGTGTGATCTAGAAACCTCTAGAATGAGGCGGCCTAGGCCCGAGTTGGGCTGTTGCGCCGCAGGAAAGAAAGACAGAGTGTAGATATGCCGCGCATTGTAGTATCAATAGACTTTTTAATTAGGCTGCCGTATATAAATAGGTCAGTATTTGATATCTGACGTTCCCACTGCTTTGAGAAGTTTAAATATGCACCAGCGTTTCGGAGATACCGTCCGCTTCCATCATCAGGATACAATGACGTAATGAGTACGTCGCAGAAGGCAGACATAGCTGGCATCTCTCTAACGCACTACGCAGCGTCACCCATACGACATCAGCAGTTCCGATTCAAACATATTTGTTTGCCTCTTTCACCTTTATTTAGAAGACGGGACGTACAGGTGGGATAAAGTTTTTTCCAATGGCCCCACAGCCCCCAGTGGGCCAGGGCCTCCTTCATGATCACGTTCAGACACACCACAATCGGTAGAACTCCTCTGGACGAGTGATCAGCCCGACGCAGAGACTTCTACCTGGAGACACACAACACTCACAAGAGAAAATTATCCATGCCCCGTGTGGGATTCAAACCCGCAATCCCAGAAAGCGAGCGGCCACCGGGATCGGCAGGATACATATCGACACCAATAATTAACCGCATAACACGCATTTATTTATTAATATCTACAATCAGCTACATGTTTCAGCTATGGCTTAGTGTACATGATGTCTGTAACTCATTGTATGTAATGTAAACACAATCGGATGAACCACATTAACTCACAGGTCAGTGCATCAGTGCTCAAATTTGTGAAATTTTGGGGCGTTTATTTCTTTCGTAACAATTAGCGAATTAGTTCATAAATTTCCTCTTTAATTTCGGGACTGAAAGTAACAATGGGGAAGGGGGGGGGGACAGAATAACCTCAAAAAACGAAATAATAATATCTGTTCACGTAAGCCTGAAATTTGAGCCCCCGTACCTCACATAAATGTTCGTCTGGCAAGAGGTCTGATGTACAGCCAAACGACAAACACAGACGCTGAGTTTGGCGCTACACAGACTGTTCCTATTTCCTTAAGCCGTGCCCAAAAGGAAAAAAATATGCAAAGGGAGTAACCTTATTGCTCCAAACACACCCCAACCCTGTATAAACCTCGAGGGCATGACGGTCTACAAATCCACGAAACACACACAGAATTATAACGTCAGTATGGTATAAATATTGGAGTGAAGCGTCGAATTGTATTCCAATAGTGTACAAAATTCGGACGATCCCCCCCCCCCTCAAGGGAATATATACAAAAAAGAATAACTTTTTGTTTCCCCCAGATCCCTTAATATATACAATATTATGCAGCTGAACCTTAAATAAATTTTATCTTAATATATTCAGGAAAGTGCACGCCTCTTTCAAATCGACCGACACCCATTTATTAGCTATATAGGTCACTACTGCACCACACAAGGGAGCAGACAGTTTAGGGGATTAGTGGAAATAGCGCCCTGATTGTGACGTGAATCAAAGTGGAAGTTTCGAATTCTTATGGCGATTATTATAAAAATAATTTCCGGGATGTGTGTTGTAGGGTCTTTTAGAAACCTGACGAAGTTTCGAAAGAAAGTGCTATTCCCATCTTCAAGTGTGGGTTCGCTGTGTGGCCCAGAACAACACTTTAATACGAAGAGGCGGTAAGTTTATGCCACACGGAGCAACGTCACTTTCCACAAGGCAGCAATTTTCAGTATCCCTAATGCTTCATTCGGTTACACTAAGGCAAGTGCGTAAATATGGCGTCTAATGTAGTGCGACCAGACGTCCCGTTTTTAGCGGAGATGTCAAATGTAATCGGGACGCCAAATGTCCTGATTTTTAAAAAACACATCCCATTTTTCTGATTTTTCTTCTTAATTTTAATAACAAAAACACATTTTAAAGACATTTCTTGTGTGCACTTTTACAGTTTCACACAAGAACAGCCAACCTTTGGGCAGAAAGTCTGTCATCTAAAAAATACAACACAGACGTTACTAGTTTACGTCCTGCACCGTCTGCTCAGTCGAGACTTGTGTAATTTGACAGTGTTAATGTGTCGCTGAGACAGATATAAATATGTAAGTCAGCTGAGTTAACTGTGATCAGTACAAGCAGTTATGGCTAGTTGGCACGAAACGGGCACAAGAGAACCATTTTCACTAGTATGAAAATAGAATCATGTCAACTCACCGTGAGTGTCCCTTTTTTGTTTCATAAAACTCGTCACCATAGCGTAATGGCTACCGTAACATTTATTTTTGAACACACAGGCTTATGTAATATCACACGCATGTGTTGTTACCTATTTACTAATTTTCGAAGCACAAAAATTTACGTGAAAATTGGCACGAACTTCAAACTTTATATTCTTGAACTGCTTCAAGCACAAATTTAATTAACCCTCTAAAGACGAAGCGTATCTCTTTTATATAAGGACTCAGTGCGTACCGCGCTGTAAACACTCTCCATTTCGGTTATAAAAACCAGTCCCTTAATGTTTTATAGGTCAGAAGTTGCTGTTTTTTCTGAGATCCGTACAAAACACATAAACGCAATGTGGGCACCACGTAGAATTTTTTAATGTTAAACCTGGCGGTGTGTAAAGTTACAGCTAGGCTTTAAAAGGTTAATCAATACTTTAGAACTGACTATTGCAGCAGATTTGAAGTTTTCGTTACATTAACGTTGACGACTGAGACCTTCAGTGTTGTTACGCTCAGTAGCAGGGTTGTTGATTCGCGACGTTTCGAAGAAACGAACCCCTTGTGATTCAAGAGCAAAGATATCAAGATGGAGGATTGGATTTTAATGAAATGTCGGGTTATGAAATCTCTCCTACTAAGCGTAACAACACAGAAAACTTAAAACGGCAGGCAATGCTCTACTTCACAGTTCATACGCTGTACCCACAATACGTGCCCACACTTCAGGAAAATAATCACATTTGTTCTAAGAATTATATGAAACACGCGATTAGTAGGTCGTTGGAAAAATACGGAGTTTCAAGCGAGTTATTTAAGAAGAGTGGTTGAGAGATAAGCGAAATACGAGTATGGAGGTTTGGTGGAATGACACTCACAGGGAAACTGAAGTACTGGGAGAAAAACATTATACAGCGTGGTGGCAGATGAATGAATGAGTATGGAGCATTGGTGGAATGGTACTGACTGACAGGGGGAACTGAAGTACTGGCAGAAAAACATTATACAGCGTCGGTGGTAGATGAATGAATGAGTATGCAGAATTGGTGGAATGATACTGACAGGGGTAACTGAAGTACTGGGAGAAAAACATTATACAGCGTCGGTGGTAGATGAATGAATGAGTATGGAGCATTGGTGGAATGATACTGACAGGGGAAACTGAAGTACTGGGAGAAAAACATTATACATCATCGGTGGTAGATGAATGAATCAGTATGGAGCATTGGTGGAATGATACTGACAGGGGAAACTGAAGTACTGGGAGAAAAACATTATACAGCGTCGGTGGCAGATGAATGAATGAGTATGGAGCATTGGTGGAATGCTACTGACAGGGGAAACTGAAGTACTGGGATAAAAACATGATACAGCGTCGGTGGTAGATGAATGAATGAGTATGGAGCATTGGTGGAATGATACTGACAGGGGAAACTGAAGTGCTGGGAGAAAAACATTATACAGCGTCGGTGGCAGATGAATGAATGAGTATGGAGCATTGGTGGAATGCTACTGACAGGGGAAACTGAAGTACTGGGATAAAAACATGATACAGCGTCGGTGGCAGATGAATGAATGAGTATGGAGCATTGGTGGAATGATACTGACAGGGGAAACTGAAGTACTGGGATAAAAACATTATACAGCGTCGGTGGTAGATGAATGAATGAGTATGGAGCATTGGTGGAATGGTACTGACGGGGGAAAACCAAAGTATGTGAAGAAAACCTGGTCCGTGCACCACGCAGTCGACCACAAATCTCAAATGCACTGGCCTGGGATTGAACCTGCAAATCCTCAGTGGGATTTCTACAGCTAACCTCCTAAGCAATGACACGGCCTCCAATTAAAGCCAATAAAGCTTAACACAGGCGGGCGATACAGGCACCGCTACGCCTCAAACGGTCTGCTTACTGCAGTCACATGGGCGTGGCGAGTAAGGAGCCTCAGGAGGGTGGTCTGATACTGCAGTTAATTCTGCAAGGTTTCTGGAATTTTGCGTGATTTTTTGTTTTCCAAAATTATTACAATTTTATGCAAACGATGAGCGCCGGCATAACTGAGTCAATAAAGCGACCGGGCGAAGGGCTGGACGACCGAGGAACCTTTGTTCAATTCCCAGCAATAGCAATATACAATTCTCCCAAACTTTCCGACCGGCCCTGGGGCCCACCCAGTCTGCTAATGGGTACCGACGGCCCTTTCCTTTGTGGTAATGCAACCCATACTGCCATCTGGCCTAATTATCACCAATTTGTCACCGAATTCGCACACACTTCCAAAATGAAGTGCACCTGCAGACAGTAGATTTCATTTCATATCTCCCTTTTTCTCCTTCAAGAGCACAAACGTACAATTTCGTTTCTGTTTACATGCAATAGACTTTCATTCTGAAAGACTGCTTTCCATCTCCGTGGACGAGTAACCGCCCCCAGCACCGTCTCTGATAACAGAACGAAACAAACACAGAGAACTGCAGACAACCCCTCTTTGCATAATAAGTATAACTGTCTCGTATAACTAGGTCAAGTAGTTCTGCTCACGGAACGCAGTAGCATAATTAGATATTACTCCTAATTCGTTTTGTTTTGTGGTCCTTCCCCCTTCTACCTACTTGTTCATAGCAGGTGTCAAGGGTTTTTGTGATTTCACTTGATCACACTCAGACACACACCACAGTCGGTAGGACTCCTCTGGACGAGGGATCGGCCCGTCGCAGAGACCTCTACCTGACAACACAAACACTGTACAAGAGAAAAAGAAATCCATGCCCACGGTGGGATTCGAAACCACGATCCCAGCAAGCGCTCGGCCGCAGACCTACGCCTTAGATCGCGCGGCCCCTGGGATCGGTTACTCTTAATTCTCAGAACCGGTATTGCGATGTTTAAGGAAGTACTGACTGTCTAATTACCAGAACAGTTAGTATACTGCAAATATCAGTTACCTGCCGCTGCAAATACGAACTGAATCTGCAGGCTATTTTGCAATGGATCTTTCACGGATATATTATTAAAGAAAAAGTCTAACAGAAGCTGGCCGCGGTTTTCTATTTTATGATGAACAAACGCCATGAAAGGTTCACCCTGGGCCACTGAGTCAATTTTTGTTCCTCTTTCGCACACGCCGAACTGATCCCAGGCACGGAAGGGGTCCTGAGGCACACCTCACAGCAGGTAAGCGACCTGCTCTTGTGGAGATGTGTGATACAGCATCTATGACGTGTAAACAACAGTATTCAGACCAGACACGCCCACTGATTGCTTGTCTACCGTATCTTTCTTACAGGAAGATAAATTTTGCCGGTCTGGTTTCGCATTATTCACAAGAACGCTTGCATCTTCAGACTGGGTTGTGCACGCAAACAGTCTGTGGTGGGTATCCACAGTATGGAACCACTTGCTCGTTAGTATACGGGCTGACGTAAGTTAAATTTGAGAGGATCAAACCGGCAAACTTCCAGGGACACAAGGACAGGGAAAATGTGCTATTCGGGCAGTGCTCTGTAAATCCAAGCTGTAGCTACGCCCTGCATGTAGGTGCATCTGAGTTTTATTCAGACACTACGAAGTCATTGAGGGCACGCGGTGGCGCAGTTGGTTGAGGCACTTCGCCACAAGCCTGAAGGTCGCAGATTCGACTGAATTCTTCCGGCCGCACTGTGGCCCTGGGGTCGACTCAGCCTCTAACAGAAATGCGTAAGAGGAATATTTCCAGGGAGTAAAGGCGGCCGGTGCGTAGGGCTGACAACCTTAACGCCTTCATGTGCCGATTGTCTAGAAATGCTGGGAGCCTCAACCTCCTGGAACCCTCAGGGCCTGTCGAGGCCTGTAATGGGACTGCTTTACCTTTACCTTTACCAAGCTGTTACAGCACACAGTCACTCGCTACCAACATAACAACACGTACAGACACTTGTAATTTATGGCATCTTACTAGCAGCTGACAGATTTGTCACTAGCCTACGGGAATGACGGTAGGCGTATCGGGGTTCCATTGCTGACAAGGATAGAATTTCCCCCCTCTAGAAATACGAAATCTGATGCGTTCTGTGGTTTCTTATGCCGGGATCAGGCGGATGCGGCGTCAGACTCAGCAGTCACTCCCTTATAGGGCTGAAGTTAAGAACGCATGGATCTTTACCTCTACTTTCCCATACGAATTCATGGCATAGTGCTTAATTAAGCAAAAAAAAAAAAGACATTTTCCGTTTTAGAATTACAAATTACTGACACATGACACCGTATCCTTCGGTAGAGAGGTAACAACGGTTCAGAAAAAAAGGCTTTTCCACCACCCAACACCACACGGCGTCACATGCCGAACGCCCGTGTTTCTAGCACGCCTGATATCGTTCTACGGTTTTTCAATCTTCATTTCGCTAGACAAATCAGGACCCTCGTACTGTCTGGCAAGTGCAACAAGCATGTCGGGAACAACAGGAGGACGGCAGGCCTCACAGTGCAGGCGGCTGGTTTACTGGGAAGTTTTTTGTTCTGAGGTTTGCAGCAATGGCGATGATAATGATGACAGTGAAATGAATAACATTCCGAACAAATACACGTGTACTTTGCCACGTGACATTACAAAAAGCGCCATGGCAATACAAATGGCAGGTTACTTTTAGTAGTAGTAGTAGTAGTAGTATATCCTGTAGGTATTCACACTTATGTACCTGAAACAAACCACGTTTCTAAGGCACACAGCGCCGCAGCTATTCCGCGCGTACTGTTAATGGTGCACATAGCGCTGTCTGCAATATTAAACTCTTTTGTGCTTCTACATTAGCACTTCCCGCAGTGTGTGTGCTGTGCCCAGTACAGCTGTTTTCTGTAGTTCCTTGATATCGTGCTGTCCCGGTACGCTGCTCAAGTATTTTCTGAAGGATTTTGAAATGGTTCCAGTTGCCCCTATTATTACTGGCGTCAGCTTTGTTTTTACATTCCACATGCGCTGTACTTCTGTTATAAGGTCTTTATATTTTGGAATCTTCTCGACTTCTTTCTTTATCACATTTCTGTCGCCCGGGATTGCTACTTATTATTATTGTTATTATTATTTTATGCGTTACACACTGAAAAACAGTTTCTGTGTAAAGGCTGGGTGAATATTTCATGCGACGTCTGATATTTGTTACGTTACCTCATTTAAAAAACCGGCAGCTCTGGTTACGCTAAACCCACAAAATAATAACTGACTAAATAAAAACATAATCAAATAAATAAACAAATGTATAAATAAACAAACAAACAACATATTAACTGCGGACGAAAAATAAAATGAATAAACAGATAAATATTGACTTTACTAAAGACAATTTCGGCACTGCGAGCTAGATTAGCGGTCAGTATAGCTTTCTAAATTACTGAGCCAACTGAATATCACACAAAATGTTCTGCACTGAACACAGATTCGTGACAAAGGGCACTAACACCTGTCACTGGTACTGCGTCGGGGATACAAACACTGGAAAGCGGAACTTTAAGGCCACACATAACGTGTGCTGCAAAGCTATTAACTTAGTGAACAAAACACCAGTACGATATGATGCTATTTCAGACACCCCTAGTGACAGCAAATCAATGTAAACTGTGCTTTAGTAACTACGTAAATATTTCAGTGGAGCATAGCCTCCCTTGACAAGACGATACGAAAAATGTGTTCGAGAAATATGGAAATTCACACTTTCGTTACCACATCCGAAACAACAAACAATGGTGTTTGCTCTGAATGACACACGTGAACTTCAGACCATTAACGTTTTAAAGCCTAGCGGTAACTTTACGTACCACCCGGTTTAACATTAAAAAAATTCTACGTGGTGCCCACATTGCGTTTATGTGTTTTGTACGGATCTCAGAACAAACAGCAACTTTTGCCTTATAAAACATTAAGAGACTGGTTTTTATAACCGAAGTGGAGAGTGTTTACAGCGAGGTACGCACTGAGTCCTTATACAAAACAGAAGCCCTTTGTCTGTAGAGGGGTAACACAAGGGGCCTAGCACCCATTTCTGCCCACGAATTCATCATGCTGTCTACATAACCACGTGCTGAGGCACCTCAGTGGCAACATGAAAAGTAATACGCGACATTCAATCGTCTATTTCGATACAGCCTATTGTTCCATACTCTGCCTGCTGTGTGATGCCAGAAACAATACTTATAGTACTTCTAAGGTTCCTTCATGCCAAAAAAGAAAATTTTAATAAAGGGTGCCGACTACAGGCAGATATATACCGTAGATCTCGGATATAACGTCACGAAAGAGACTGGATATTTTGTGTCGTTATAAAGGGGTGTTGTGATAACTGAGGGCCATATGTTATGGTTAACAGTGAGGAATTAATTGGTACCGCAGAATATCTGACGCTGTAGACGAGGTGTCGTGTAAACCGATGTTGTTATAACCGGGTTCGACTGTATATAGAAATATTTATTTACTTATTTACCACTGCCGCAGGGTACAAACCCATTTGGAGTCAAAATAAATAATAATAATAATTTTTATTATTATTACTATTATTATTATAATTTACTTTGTATCATGCACACACTTTTGCACTACAAAGCGTTTTTAAAAAATTGGTCTTCGTAAAGTTTAGGGGTGGAAGTACAACATGCACCAAAATTAAATTATTCCGAAGACTTTCAATGTGACCCCCCAGTACTAGACTTCACTGTGAACCACCTAGCAGTTTCAGAGGTAACCTAACCTACAGGACAGACACAACTGCACCATCACGCGTTCACTTCACACACACTACGGACAGAAAGAATGCAGACTGGAAGCCACGTATTCCAACACGACGCCCAAAGTTTGACGTCTGATTTTTCTTGCACATTCTTGTACCTGGAGAGTCTCAGCTTATAACGCGCCATTATTTTATCCGACCAATATTATTAGCCATTTACCGTCGCTATTCCAAGGCGCGTGTAAGCAGACCATTCAGTGGCTACGGATTATAAGGTAAGCGAGCCGAAAGGAAGTGACAGACAATATTGTTCAAGTAAAACAATGTTCCTTTACTAATTCCATTAGTTTATCAACATGACCTTTGATTCATTTCGAGATTCTGCTCTTAGTATCGCGGGCACCTGCATATTTCCTTAGGAAAGTGCGCGTGGAAGAAGGACAAGTGCTCCATATTCTTCAAGCACACAAAATCTTGTTCTACTGAAAGCAGCGTTGCCCACTGTTCCTACAGGAGAGACACACCTGCACTTGGTACAGCACAGTACATAAACAGCTCCTGCCTCGCGACCTCGCGGATTATAGTGTGGGCCCGGAAATCGGCTGTTCGGGTTCTAGATTTTGTGGTTTTGCTCAGTGGCTACAGTAGAAGTGGGACGGTTTCGTATCACATCTCTTCCAATTAATTATTAAAAAGCATCCTCTTACATTACAACAGATACTGAAAAAATTTTAAATAAATAAATAAATATTAAAATCTTGACACACTTTACTATTCAGTTTTGCCAGTAACTCCATGGAGCACAGGCCTTCTTGAGATGCTAACAGTTTCTCAGCTAGTCGAGAAATTTCCCACATTTTATGGAAACCGGAGGTTCATTACCGCATTCACAACAGCCCGCCACCTGTCCCTATCCTGAGCCAGGTCAATCCAGTCCATGCCCACATCCCACTTCTTGAAGGTACATTTTAATATTATCCTCCCATCTACGCATGGGTCTCCCAAGTGATCGCCTTCCCTCAGGTCTCCCCACTAAAATCCTGTATGTACCTCTCTTTTTCCCCATACGTGCTACATGCCCGCCCACCTCATTCTTCTCGATTTGATTACCCGAATAATATTTGGTGATGAGTACAGGTTGTTTGGATTTGCCACAAACTACAGAAAATGGCCAATAAATATAGAAATAACACATTCATGTTTGTATTGATACGCATATGCGCCTCCTAAGTTATTACATGCCAGCCTGTATCTGAATAAGCATATTTCAATGGATTATGCGAATTTGGGGAAGTATTTAAAAACAGCCTATGTGAAAAGGCACAGTGACGCCTATTGCACAATGTAACAGCAATTCTGTCTCACGTGGGCGAAAAAAAACTGCAGCAATTTGTAAATGTTTTATTGGGTTTGTATTTACGGCACGCTAATTTCTGTATGCAGACGAATTAGAGCTGTTGGTGCAGTGCCGCTAAACACGCATCCATCATAATTAATCTTTCTGGTCTGAATTCGTTATTTGTATTGACCACCGATGCAACCGGACCCCGAAGTTGTTATAAATGAAATAACTTGTCAAATGAACTGTATTTAGAATCAATGTTTATATTTGTATGCGCACCGAAGTGCAGGGGACAATTTTTAAAACAAAAACGCGATAACATGATTACAGTGCAAAATGAGCAACGGTGTCGCATATTGGAATATAAAATCCCCGCAGAACGGATCGATGTGGCCTGCATTAGCGGACCAACAGGACATAACGTTGTTATGTTGCGCAACTGGTTTACAGAAATTAATTAATGAAAAGAGAAAGTATGCTAAAACGGCGAAACTTTTGACTTGTATCCGGCAGGTATCTGGTTCAAATCTCGATTTGGGACATCCAATATGCAGACTGCGGCCTTACGACTTTTTACCCACCCGTACATCTAACTGAATTCACGTTTGGTAGGCAGTTTGTGCATCATTTTAAAAGAAGGCTTCTATTGCCGTTTAGGGACTGAATTTATCACCTGAAATATATTTAAAGACCCAGTCCGTACCGCGCAGTAAACACACTCCCTCTCGGTTATAAAAACCAGTCAGTTAATGCTGTATAGGGAAATAATCGCTGTTTGTTCTGAGATCCACACAAAACACATAAATACGCTGTGTGGGCAGAACGTAGAATTGTTTAAAGACTCAGTCCGTACCGCGCAGTAAACACACTCCGTCTCGGTTATAAAAACCAGCCAGTTAATTCTGTATAGGGAAATCATCGCTGTTTGTTCTGAGATCCACACAGAACACATAAATACGCTGTGTGGGCAGAACGTAGCACTGTTGAATGTTAAACCTGGCGGTACGTGCAGTAACCACTTTTACTGAAGGGTGAGTATACATTAAAATCCATCACACAGTTCAAGGCCCTGAATATCACCGCCATGCGACGGTAATTTTCACTTCCACGAGAATGTATATACTTCTGGAACATTACGCTGCATCTTTTGACGATTCCCTACGTTTCGAAGATACCTAATGTCTTCATCTTCATATGTTCTGCGGATGGGACGCTCCAGCACGCTATGACGACCCGCATGGGTGTGTCAGCTTTGCACATTGCACCCTTGTTCATCTAAATATCTGACTGCCGTCATTACTGCAGGCTAAACGTACCTTACGCCGTGATAAAACCCTCGAATCCTCAGCACCACTGCTGTGAGGAATTCTAACCTCGCGTATCCGTTTTATTTATTGGGTAAGTTTTAAGTAGGCCTAGTTGAAGGACCCTTCTTGTGAGGTCACACATCTTGTAGACTCATTTCTGATACTCCTCGCGCTTCAATAAAGCGAATTGTCTATAAGGCGATTGCTGAGTAGGTGAATGCTGTTTGCATAACACCAACTTTGGCACATCAGTGTTGGCTGTTAGGCGATACCAGCGACCAGTGTCAAGATATAAAGTTGAATTTGGGGCCAAATTTTTTCTAATCCTACTCTACTTTTTATTAGATTTTCTACAACGTGAAGTATCGTGTTATATCAGAACTGACTGTATCCCAATTTCGTCTTTCCTAGTGTACGAATGTGGTATTAACCATGTGTCCAGTTGTTACAAGACATTTTTGTAACAATACGTTGCATTCCTCCGTGCTGTGCTGAGGGCAATCCCTAATTGTGTTGTTAATTCCGTTTCGGACCCTCTGCCAGCCTAAGAGAGCAAAGATAACAGGTTGTAATGAAGCAACGTACAAAACACGCGGCTATTAGCTTTGGCGGCTGCAAACACGCCACAGGCCTGTGTGTACCGAACGAGTTCCGTGCCACATTCCAGGACTGTAGCAACACACGTTAAGGTAACTTATTATGTTTATTGATTAGCGGTAAAGTAACATGCCTGAGTGACAAACCAGCACTGCATGGAGGCGTATGGGATGCGTAGAGGTTAAACTCCACGCTCCTGACGGAACGTCCTCCGAACACACAGTGTGGTGCCCTGGGAATTATTGGGCGAGGTGTTGCGGGATGTGAAACCCAGTTTTATACCCCGATGTCACTAAACAACTGAGCTATTTCAGACACACTATGTTGGTCTAGGTTACAACTATCAGGTTTTTAAAGTAACTTATAACTTTAAATAGCCAATAGTCATTTTTCTGCAGTAATTGATTCTCTTTCTGCCAGTACTCTATCTGCCATTACAACAGAGATCCTGTCTGACGTGTTCCCCTTTCCTTGTAGGCATCCACCCAAACACTTGCTGCGCCTTCTGCTCTTCTTTATACGTGTCCGCAACACATTTATTATTTTGTTTTTTATGAGATCCAAAACAAAACCATATAAGCCCTTTTTCCTTTAACTGGATGATATAAACTGCTGCCTTTCCTTCAGGGTGTTGTCGACTTCCCCAAAATTCAATTCCACCACACATAAAGTCGTAATCAATCAACATTTGAACACGTAAAGTAATTTGCATTTTGTACACAGACTCAGTCCGTACCGCGCAGTAAACACACTCCGTCTCGGTTATAAAAACCAGTCAGTTAATGCTGTATAGGGAAATAATCGCTGTCTGTTCTGAGATCCACACAGAACACATAAATACACTGTGTGGGCAGAACGTAGAATTGTTTAAAGACTCAGTCCGTACCGCGCAGTAAACACACTCCGTCTCGGTTATAAAAACCAGTCAGTTAATGCTGTATAGGGAAATAATCGCTGTTTGTTCTGAGATCCACACAAAACACATAAACACACTGTGTGGGCAGAGCGTAGAAATTGTGAATGTTAAACCCGGCGGTACGTAGTAAAGCGACCACAGGACCTTAAACTGTTAATACGAAGGACTGGAATGGAAGAAACTGCGACACACGGGTACTTAATATCTGCAGGAAGGGACTGAAAGGAGTGACTTAGCAGTATTTTTTGTGTACCCAGCCGGCCCCAGTACATTAACCAGTGTACTTAACGGGTTAAGTTACGTCTTACGCGAGTTCCATCGCTAATGCAGTGACAACATTCATCCCTCACTCCGGAACGACACAGAACACCACTTTTTTTTTACATAGTCTAATTCTAAAGTGAATATTTAATCCAACAAAAAAAGAAACCCTCCGGCTGTAGGCACTGATCACCCAGTCGCATTAACTGAGAGGCCAATTTCAATCAACATCTGGATGCCGCCCGCGTCTCTCAGATGTACATTAGCGTTAGATTCATGGTGCTGTCTAATTTTGAAGAGCATCGGGATTGTACTGAACGTGAAGTGTGTGTGTGTGCGCGCGCGCGCGCCTGTGTGTGTGTGTGTGTGTGTGTGTGTGTGTGTGTGTGTGTGTGTGTGGAAGAACACAGCACAGCACTCTGGCTCTGCAGTCCTCTATTCTGAACCCTGTGTGATGCCCGCGGCGACAACTCAGAATCGATAACACCACCAGCTAGAAAGGTTGCATGCAACACGGGCATACGTTACGCTTTATATTCTGCGCTCTGAGGGACGCTTGCGTCCATTCATTTGTAGCAGCGACTTCGTTCGTAATTGATGTAAGGCACATCACACAGAAAATATTCTGGAGACTGAAATGGATTCTTTAACCTTTTAAAGCCTAGCGGTAACTTTACGTACCGCCAGGTTTAACATTAAAAAATTCTGCGTGGTGTCCACATTGCGTTTATGTGTTTTGTACGGATCTCAGAACAAACAGCAACTTTTGCCTTATAAAACATTAAGAGATTGGTTTTTATAACCGAAGTGGAGAGTGTTTACAGCGCGGTATGCACTGAGTCCTTATATAAAACAGATACGCTTCGTCTTTAAAGGGTTAACCTTTTAAAGCCTAGCGGTAACTTTACGCACCACCAGGTTTAACATTAAAAAATTCTACGTGGTGCCCACATTGCGTTTATGTGTTTTGTACGGATCTCAGAACAAACAGCAACTTTTGCCTTATAAAACATTAAGAGACTGGTTTTTATAACTGACATTGAGAGTGTTTACAGCGCGGTACGCACTGAGTCCTTATATAAAACAGATAAGCTTCGTCTTTAAAGGGTTAAAGGTAAAATTAGTATATAAGCTCTACATAAAACTGTGGTCGTACCTTACAGAGAATATTATAAAACACCAAGCGCTTGAAGAAGCTTGGCGGAACAAGTGTTTTTTTTTGTTAATCATGTAAATACACACTGTGGCGAAAAATAAAGAAGGTTCGAATATTAAATCAGGCGGTATTTATGGTAACCACTGGGCTTTTAAAAGGACGGTTCTTGCTAGGTGTGACGTATGTATTATATGTGGGGCAATTATTGTGAAACTGTACCCCGCTGTCTCCACATGGGTTGCTTTCGGTGTTCCGTAAGTTAAAAAATCATGGACTATGAATTGCTGTCAAGATTAACTACGAACTCTGAAGTCGAGACACCAAAAACAAATAATCACTGCTACACGCACACTTCTAAAGCACAACTGATGAGCCACACAATGTACTGACAGTTGTCTGCACGTCACCTGTCAACAAACTCTAAATTTTATGCGTTCTTTGCTTTGTCATCGTTACACGTGAAAGCCCTGTAACAAAATATTTTACATCACCTTATCTTTGCTTTTCCCTACACGCCAGCAGTGTATCCATTTCACTCTCTTTTCCGATACATTTTCTCATTCTGCTCCCACAAATTTCCAAATTTGCAATCTCAACTGTGACACCTGCGCCTAAAATTGGATATTTCCTAAAAATATTTCTCGTACTTTGAGCGGCTACCTTGCACAATACTGTAGACTCCTGGAAGTGAGGCCAAGTGACTTAGAAGTGACGTGTCAAAGTTTTGAAGACACCTGCTGGCTCCATCTTCAGGGCAAATAGCAGTTCCATTTTAGCCCAGAAGAATGAAACAAATCTTCCTCTCAAAATATTTACCCGCGCCTACAGAACAACACGGCGTCACATTCCAGAATGTTCACAGCCTTACAGCATTAAACATTTCTACCTGCAAGCACAAAAGACTGCACAAATACGAGTATTTCACTTCAAATTACCAGAGTTCTGCCTTTCTAGGTTACATATCTCAACACAAACTGCCGGCAGCCAGTACCATACATGTACACTTGACACTAAAAGGTAAGTCACAAAAGGCTACATAACATTTTCCAGTAACATTAGAGAAACATGAAAGGTTTATAAAATGTATATTTTTTATTATACCAGTCTGCAAATCGAGACGCTCTGTACAAGCAGAAATAAAACCCATGTATTCTACCGTCACGCCACTGAGCGTGCGGGAACATCAGTAGGTCACTGCAAGTGACATTTAAAAACCAAGTTCCTACCTCACAGAAAACAAACTGTGGTCTCTCTATGACAAGAAACAGTCTGAGTGTTGAGCAGCACCAGAGTAAGCACTTCAAATATGGCACAGTCCCTTGTCGTGCAGCAATGCATTCAGTAGGCAAAATGCAATATATTTTATGTTAAAGCACGTGGTATACACAGTTACCGTACCGTACAGGGTCTGAAGCGTTCGCATGGAGTAGGCCTAAATGGGATTAAAACTTTCGCACGTTAGTGTTGTTAAGACGAAATGGATTCAAAATATTCCGGAGATTGTCACGTTACCATAATCGGGGAGAACTGAATCTTTGAAGATGATAGGCTGATGATTTTCCGAAATGCTGGAAGTCAATTCCCTCTTAAACAGCTGACGTCACCGCAGCAACTCCTTCGTACGACGTCTAATCCTGCATAAAGATTCCCTGCTAGAGATTGTTCAGGCGTCTTGGGTGAATTCTGCAACCGTTTTGGACTTGGTAGAGAAAATTAAAATTCCAACCCACTTACCAGCCTCGAATCGAAAATCGGAGACCCAGATCACGGGCCATTAATTTACAAATGTCATTATCATGGTGCAGTTATCCTCTGACACTGTCTTAGAAATCCCTCTGCTGACATCTAGAGGAAGACTCTAAACACCTTCGGATGAGGTGGCCAACTTAACATCTGCTCCGTAATGCTTTCCACTCTAAATTACTGGTCGTCTTCTACCCCTGTTCCTAACCACCTACTGCCAACTTCGATGACTGCTACATACACAGTGGCAGAACAGCAAGTGTTGCGGATTCCATGTGGAGTTCGAAGTTACGACACCTAAAGTTATTCTGTCAGAATAAGATCGACAAATCCCAGCCGCGCAATTTCGCACCAACTTATTGCCTTTTAAACGCCATATAATTAGAGCGCTGATATTCCGTGAATTGCCTAAGGATCTCGGTCACTCGTAGCACCATTAGGGTCATGTACAATTACAGCTAAGTTTGTAGGCGTATGAAATATATTTCCTGGACAGTTGCGCCAACTAAGATAAATGTATGTAAAATCTATTGTTTAGCAACAGCGCACTCATATAATACTGGTGTTTCCTTGTGCGGCATTACCCTAAGGCTATTAGTCTCTGACAAGAGCACATATCAACCTGTCCCATACGCCACTTTATCAATACAGGGTTACTCATCTGGCATGAGAACCGACCGCACCTGTACCGTTGTTCATTTGTTCCGATATTCGTTCCCCCTCCCCCACCCACACCCCTGTCCTTGCTCTACCCGCTGTGTTCAACCCTGCTAAAGTATTGCATGAATGCAATGAGCACCAGTTGCAATAGCGGTCTACAAATAGGGGCCCTTCTCATGCCTTGCTTTCGGGTGGTTTAAATCCTGTTTCATATTGGAGGATGGGAGTTCCTGGGTTACAACCTCTACCTGGTGGGTTTCTTCAGTCACTCGAAGTAAGTACCAGGATAGAACTTCAACCCTTGAATGGCCGCCTTGGTTCATTTTTTCGTTTCTTTCTTTTCGCAGTCCTTCCCTCTTCTACCTACTTGTTCACAGCAGGTGTCGAGGTTGTTTATTTTCACTTGATCACACTCAGACACACACCATAGTCGGTAGGACTCCTCTGGACGAGGGATCGGCCCGACGCAGAGACCTCTACCTGACAACACAAAAAGTGTACAAGACAAACATCCATGCCCCCGGTGGGATTCGAACCCACGATCCCAGCAAGCGCTCGGCCGCAGACGTACGCCTTAGAACGCGCGGCCACTGGGATCGGTCTCGGTTTATTGCACGGACATTTAAATATCATGTCGGCGAACTCGGTGCACTGTACGGTCGTGAATGAATTTAAAGGTACTACAAATTTAAAAACCTCTGTCCTAGACATTAGCTGGGATTTAAACCCTAGCGTCATTGAATGGTTAAACTCGCTCATGATGGCTCGATTCAACGTTAGGTGATTTTTGTTGATGATCTGCTGTGATAGACTGGTTTACAGTGTTAGAATTGTGCGTTGTGTCAAGGTGATGAAACACATAACTATTCGGAGCACGGATCTGTCTCCGTTTTCGGAGGAAAAGGCAGACGGACGATTTGTTCTCATCGAGCCATTCGCAAGTACGGGTATTCCTACTAACCTGTGACGACGGCCAGTATCAAAAATGATAATGACGTCTAATGAATGATAAATCCTGTCCATTTCCTTTTTCGATCCTTTGTTCACTAATCACCCTCTAGTCTGATGCTACCTTCATATTGTCCAGTGCATAGAGCGCTTATAAATAAATAAATACGTAAATAAATAAAGTGAATAAATAAATAATAGTTTCTTCACTATCAGCTTCTCTAGACAGTCTGCACAAAGAGAAGGTAAATAGTTTTCCAATAGGCCACGGCCATTTCTTCCCCTAACTTCACACGTACCGATTTTAGTTGCTCTAAAATTTATAGATACGTAACATCCCAGTATAAAATACTAAAGCGTATGGGGAAACAGAGAAATAACTCCACTAATTCTTAAACCTGGTATAATATGTGGGTTCAGTTGTCAGCTTCACGGACCAGCTGCCTTGCTCCCGAGGAATGGCCCTGCGGTTCACGTCGAATAGCAGGCTGGGTGGGCCCTAAATTCTCTTTCGTATTTTGGGGGTAAATCAAATTTTCTTCTGCCTGCCGGAATTGAACCTCGATTTCTCAGTCATCCAGTCCGTAGCCTGGTCACTGTTATCACTGATCTCTTTCGAGTCGTAATTTGTTTGAATAACGGTTACAAAAACGTACAAATAATGAGCAGAAATATGACTTCGCCATGTAAAGCAGGCTGGCACAGGGTAAAGGCGTCTGAAATTGGTTCAGCACGTGCGATTCTAGCACCCCATTCGGCATATCCACCCCCGTATTGTTGGTCTGTGGCACCTTTAGATGACTGCTGAGGAAGCAGCCCAAAGCAGGTTAAAACTGTTTACGCTGACAGCCGTTTGATTTCGCGATCTGGACACAAAGCCTGTCTACATACCACTGTATTTCAAAATTGAATTTTATCTCAGACAGAGCAGCGTTCATTGCTAAGAACAGCTGCTTAGTGGGCAGAAGAAGACAGGCACTGTTCACTGTTATTACGAATGGCACCTGCACCCTACAACCATTCAGGAGTCACATGCATTTCGACGCCTTAATTCGCGTCATCGTGACTGACTGTGTAGTTCTAGTTAGCACATACCTGTTAATACTGTGTATCCATAGCAGTTGTGCCATTTATGGCATACAAATCATCTTTATGTGTCAGTCTTATTTCAAAATTAATTTCGAAAATAGGAAACTCATTTTTCAGTAGAACTTTATTCAGTTGACAAGAGTTACCAAGTCATGAACAAATATTTTAAGTTGTTGTTGTTGTTGTTGTTGTTGTCGTCGTCGTCGTCGTCGTCGTTATGCAGCTCGGCACACAAGTCGCTTGACACCAGATTTTTAAAACAGTGTGTAATGCCACAAGACTTTTGCACCACTGTGCACCTCAGGTCGCCCTTACACGTCAGATTTACTGATAAGTAGTTGTTTGTTCTGATAAACGTATGGAGCACAAATATGTGGTCACTTGTAAAGTCCTTCAACGTTGAAACAAGTCTTAAATACAGTAACTACTGTGTTTCACATGGCCGTGTCACTTACAGTGAGAACTTGACGTGAATATACAGCAGGATCCTTATTTTAAATCACAATTCTCCGCGTTTATCGCTGTGTACCATTTACACGTACCGTATATTGATTCGGCTGCACATCCAGTCGTTTAACAACAGCTTGAAACTGTCGTAAAATTCCTGACTTGTTGCAGAAAGCACAAAGCAGTGAGCCTTCAGATATACTTAATTTCTTCCACGAATCGAACAGTGGGAGTTTTGTTATCGACTTTTCCCATTTGTTTATAAGACACAAGATGTCCTTCGGGATCACACCACTCGCATGATTCTTTAAAAAAAATAATTACATTTGATTTTATTTCTAGATTCAAACCGAATTCATTAGCTAACTATATCAATATACGTGTTTATATTTATCACGTTTACTTTCGTTTCGCAGTCCTTCCCTCTCCAACCTACCTGTTCACAGCAGCTGTCGAGGTTGTTTATTTTCACTTGATCATACTCAGACACACACCACAGTCGGTAGGACTCCTCTGGATGAGGGATCGGCCCGTCGCAGAAACCTCTACCTGACAACACGAACACTCACAAGAGACAAACATCCATGCCCCCGGTGGGATTCGAACCCGCGATCCCAGCAAGCGCTCGGCCGCAGACCTACGCCTTAGACCGCGCGGCCACTGGGATCGGCTATCACATTTATTGTTAGGTGTATATTGTTTTTATTATTATTGGTTTCTGAAATCAAACGCGATAGTTGGAAACATTGATAACGAAAAATATCCGGTTACATAATTCTGTATCACTAATACAGAGTGCAGCGAAAAGTGAATAAGACGGGAACTGTCAATATCGTCTCTTTGTTTGACGAAATATTTAACGAAAAATCACATACGGCGGAAAATTTTAGCATTGGGGACAATACCTAACTGCTGAAATACAAACAAAAAACGGATCGTTCAATTAAAACATTACAAAAAGCTCTGAGTCTGTCAGGGAATAACTGACAGTTGTACATCCGGGAGTGACGATCTGCATTTGGCACTTTAAAGGGGGGGGGGGGGGGCCGAGTGCAGTGGGTGACAGTACATTTGTGTTGAGGAAAAAGAAATCGTTTCGTTTCGCAGTCCTTCCCTCTTCTACCTACCTGTTCACAGCAGGTGTCGAGGGGTTTTGTGATTTCACTTGATCACACTCAGACACACACCACAGTCGGTAGGACTCCTCTGGACGAGGGATCGGCCCGTCGCAGAGACCTCTACCTGACAACACAAACACTCACAAGAGACAAACATCCATGCCCCCGGTGGGATTCGAACCCACGATCCCAGCAAGCGCTCACCCGCAGACTTACGTCTTAAGACTGCGCGGCCACGGGGACCGGCAAAAGAAATTGGTGCTGTCCGAAAATTCTCATCCGTGACGCTGACAGGGCCCTCCACAAACCCCGCTGTGTGGGGCCCACCAAACGCACC
This sequence comes from Coptotermes formosanus, assembly GCA_013340265.1. Taxonomy (NCBI): domain Eukaryota; kingdom Metazoa; phylum Arthropoda; class Insecta; order Blattodea; family Rhinotermitidae; genus Coptotermes; species Coptotermes formosanus. The sequence goes on along the minus strand of BLKM01000737.1, from coordinate 501,165 downwards.
GACTAGTAAAACCTATTTTGGGCTGTTTCGGATTGGATTTCATTCTTCTAACAGAAGGCATATTTTGGATCCCCGTTACGAGACATGGGAGAAACTCCCCTGAGAACTGCACGTGTTGGCGACCTGCCGGCACCCAGCCGGTTGTCTACGCGAGCGTTTCCCATGCTGCGCTCGCTCGTCCTTCTGTTAAACGTGTACTGTAAACAGAGCAGAGTAAGGTAAAGTAAAATAACGTAAAGTGAAACAGAGTGACGGCAGCAGGTCCTTAGCCTCGTCTAAATATCATTATAACTGCACTTTCTTCTACACTGAATACAGACTGCTTCTCCAACGAAACAGACCGGCCGACTGATGCTCCTAATGCATATAATCGCTTTTTATTCTGAAGTAATAAAATACAGAATGTCTCTTTTACCGCTTCCCCGAGAAGCCGGTATCCACCGGGACATCGCGTGACAGATGCGGTGCTCCAAGAAACGACAAAAGAGACACTGTGTGTATAAATACACTAACTAACTAACTAACTAACTAACTCCATGGAGCAGAGGCCTTCTTGAGAAGCCAACAGTTTCTCAGCTAGTCAACAAATTCCCCGCATTTTATGGAACCCGGAGGTTCATTACCGCATTCACAACAGCCCGCCACCTGTCCCTATCCTGAGCCAGATCAATCCAGTCCATGCCACCATCCCACTTCTTGAAGATCCATTTTAATATTATCTTCCCATCTACGGTATAAATGCACTGTGCTTACAAAATGGGGTGTCTGCACACAGTAACAACTGTGCTTTAAAGCCTTACAATTTGTTGTCCAGGAGACAATGCAGGCTAACAGCGGGATTGCTAAATACGCGAATCTGTTCTTGTCAAAACTGAAGCCTTCTAGTTGCTGAATTACGAAGCTTAAACGGTTTTGGGTGCTGTGATACCGCATGAACTGGTAGAGAGACAACGGCGAGCGGAGGAAAAATCTGCCTCATCTTCAGCGTAGGAAAGAACCTGTAAGAGCTAATTACTAACCTAACCTGAAGATGGAGGCAGCAGAGTTACTATCCATCTACCGACCCACGTCACAAAATACAAAAACCTTCATTTACTCTTGTTTTATCCTCATGTTATTATACCCTCTAATTAGTAGCGAATTTGAAATGGTATCAGATAAAGCAAAATGTGGGCAAGTGGCGAAACTGTGCAGACAGGTGCTGACCTCTCCCGTGAGGTGAGTACAGCGCACGAATGTAAACATACCTCACACGCCCCCCCCCCCCTCTTCGAACACTTGTTTCATTTCCAGTAAGAGCCAGTACACTTCTTGGACCACCCTGGAGAAAGCTGCAGCAAGCCCCTCCAAAACTGCGGTATAACAATTACAAACCAACACGGTTTTATAAAGCCTAAGGCCCTCGTCTTTACAGGACAGGTTATCACTTATTTTGATATTCTTCCATTTCTTTAACAGAACCCTGCTTGTGTCTCACAGCACCGAGAAACGCACAGAGAATAGTCTCTATTTGCTTTTGCACATTCAGTGTTTTAACTGCAATCGATCCGCTAAACCTTCAGAAAGGCGGTACGGATGTTACAAATTTCCCTTCTTTAAGACAGAGCCCAAAGGAAGGTCAGTACAAAATCCACCAAATCTACATATATATATATATATATATTAATTACCACTTGGGAGACCCAGGCGTAGATGGGAGGATCATATTGAAATGGATCTTCAAGACGTGAGATGGTGAGGCATGGACTGGATTGAGCTGGCTCAGGATAGGGACAGGTGGCGGGCTCTTGTGAATGCGGTAATAAACTTCCGGATTCCATAAAATGCTGGGAATTTCTTGACTAGCTGAGAAAGTGTTAGCTTCTCAAGAAGGCCTCTGGTCCACGGAGTTATATAGTGAGTGAGTGAGTGAGTGAGTGAGTGAGTGAGTGAGTGAGTGAGTGAGTGAGTGAGTGAGTGAGTGAGTGAGTGAGTGAGTGAGTGAGTGAGTGAGTGAGTGAGTGAGTGAGTGAGTGAGTGAGTGAGTGAGTGAGTGAGTGAGTTAGTTAGTTAGTTAGTTAGTTAATTAGTTAATTAGTTAGTTAGTTAGTTAGTTAGTTAGTTAGTTAGTTAGTTAGTTAGTTAGTTATTGATTGGGTAGCGACACACTGAATACCTAAAACCGACTATTAACCCTCCTGTAAATGTTCAGAGCGCTGTCTTACAGAATGGGCATGAAATTGTAACAAGAAGAAAATTATTTTATTTTATATTAAGGGCGAAAAGGGAGGTTTCGTACCGTCACAAAATCACATTACGTTCCAGCAACAATAGCTGCACGAATGGCCGTCCGCTGATTTATTGGCCTAACCGAGTTCCTTCGTCCTTCTTCAAGCAGGGGGAAAAATGTGTTAAGTTGGCCGTACGTCGCTGTTGCAACCGGCAGCGTCTAACGCAATCTTGTTTTCTCCAGCCCCCTTCTTCGCTCGCAATTCTGCCTTCACAAGGTTATTTCGTTGTACAGTACCTCCAATAATTTTAGAGACACCTTGGGTTCTGATGTCATTTACAGGCGCCTCTAAAATGCCTCTAAGACTTTCCGCACTATACGGCCCTTTACAAGTGTGCTTACGGTACGTAACACTTGACGTGATGTTAATAAATCCGGGCATTTCGCCCACAGAATTGTTTTTAGCTTTGATATGACATTTACTACAAACAGCCGTTACTTCGCTAAGCAGCATTCAATAACATGTTTCATCAGTTTCTCTTCCCCCCCCCCCCCACTCTATGTACCGGTCTGCTGTTCTTACATCGTCAACGTGCCAAAGAACAGACCTTCAGACGAATCTGTATTCTATAACTACAACTCCGAATCAAATTTAACTCTTTAAAGACGAAGCATATCTGCTTCATATAAGGACTCAGTCCGTACCGCGCAGTAAACACACTCCGTCTCGGTTATAAAAACCAATCACTTAATGCAGTATAGGGAAATAATCGCTGTTTGTTCTGAGATCCACACACAACACATAAATACACTGTGCGGGCAGAACGTAGAATTGTTTAAAGACCCAGTCCGTACCGCGCAGTAAACAAACTCCGTCTCGGTTATAAAAACCAGTCAGTTAATGCTGTATAGGGAAATAATCGCTGTTTGTTCTGAGATCCACACAAAACACATAAACGCAATGTGAACACCATGCAGAATGGTTGATTATTAAATCTGGCGGTACATAAAATTACCGCTAGGCTTTAAGAGGTTAAAAGAACCTTCTATAATTTCTAATTTGTCTTGTTGTCTTGCATTATTTTGAGACTGTTTTCTGGTTTTCTTATACACGTTTTTATTTCCGTGTTTATTTCCTTCTTTGTATCCGGCCACCGCAACACGATTTGGAAAGGCGGACTCAGTAGTCAAATTGCTTTGGAAATCTACGGGAGAAACATGACTGTAATGAACACGTACGGGATGAGAAAGGAATAGGACGAAAAAGAGGCAAGGTGAGAATACTGTGAAAGAGATAAGAGAATAAGTGGAGGTGAAGGAACTTGTAATTAAAGGAGAGGAAGGAAGGAAGGCGGAGATGAATGTGAATAGGGCAAACAAATGTAAGAGGTGGGAAGGGATACTGACGAAAGTAAATAAAGGGCGAAAGCTTCGAAAATTCGTAACAGATTATAAAGTGCTTCATCCAACAACATTACACAATCAGTCATAAATAATCAGTTGTCACTTATGTGCCTTCTACAGGTTTCGACCTTCACTGCGCCATCATCAGGGAGATATATAAAAAGGAATAAAATTACAGCAACTTCTTTTTGACGTTGACCATTCCAGAGGCGTGTGTATACAAGCTTCTGTGCACACTTCAGTTCCTTAGAGAATAAATCACTCACAACCAACACTTTGCTTTGATTTATTATTTTAATAAAGCAAAGCAAAGTGTTGGTTGTGACTGATTTATTCTCTAAGGAATTGAAATGTGTACACAGCAAATTCTGCCAGATATGTGCGTGTTTGCAGTTAAAATAAAATATTGTAAATTAAAATTTTTAAAAATATTTACAATACAAATAAATTAACAAATATTTTATACAATTCTAAACAATATTAGACGTTTCACTGCCTACAAATACCTCCCTCAGTTTCTGTCATCTTCATTAACAGGCAACATCCCTGTGTTTTCTGGCTGTTGTTCATGCCGTGGTGGATGGCAGACATCGCACTGAGTTTGCAACAACCATAACATAGGCCGAAACGTAGCTTTTAGGCATTGTCACATGTGGACGCACAAATCTTTACACTATTCTATACGGATGACGTCACATGCAAGAGACTGTGTGCAGATGTTGGCATTCTCGCTACGTAACGGCTGCAACACTGAGTATGTGAAAATGACCGTGTTCACAGACACCGTGCAATGCTGTACATTCTACCAACTGACAAACAAGCTGCAGGCTTGCCAACACATTCCCACACCAAACTGTTCTTATCATTTCTGGTGTTATGGTGCAGTTAATATTGTCCCTTGGCAGGTCTCAATATCAGGTGCTCTAACTGTCAGGGAGTCAACTCCGTGAAAGCGAAACGCCTGAACTAACAGGTACATGCGGGGCACTTGTACTGTGATTGAACAGAGCGCTGTTTCCCACACTAATATAGTCACCGAATTATTTGGCTTGTTGCACACAGATACAGAACTTAATCCGTTTGTTATCAGGACTGCATGACACATCAAGGGGACACAAAGAAAATGGCCCATAAAAATATTATGAAGAGAGAGACAGATTTTAAAATATTCTGAGGGCGCTGACGAGAGTAAATGTCACGAGGCGAGCTACGTTTTACCAGATCCGGTTGTACCTATATTAGGCTTGCAGCCAAAAATTAGTATAAAATTTTGCTGCAATTAGGAAACGGATGTATTTCAACGCAACTGTTGTAATGAAGCGCTGAGAGGTAAATGAGATTGGCTGAAATTTAACCCTTTAAAGACGAAGCGTATCTGTTTTATATAAGGACTCAGTGCGTACCGCGCTGTAAACACTCTCCACTTCGGTTATAAAAACCAGTCTCTTAATGTTTTATAAGGCAAAAGTTGCTGTTTGTTCTGAGATCCGTACAAAACACATAAACGCAATGTGGGCACCACGTAGAATTTTTTAATGTTAAACATGGTGGTATGTAAAGTTACCGCTAGGCTTTAAAAGGTTAATATGAATCTGGACTTCGGATGGTACTGTGATTTATAAGAGGGAATTACGCCAGTGTATTGGGTCACAAGTAATAGATATATTGAGCAGTAACACGGCAAATACCTCCATCAAGAACACCCTGTACTTCACCTCCATCAAGAACACCCTGTACTTTACCTCCATCAAGAACACCCTGTACTTCACCTCCATCAAGAACACCCTGTACTTCACCTCCATCAAGAACACCCTGTACTTCACCTCCATCAAGAACACCCTGTACTTCACCTCCATCAAGAACACCTGTACTTCACGGAAAAACAGAATCGAAGTCCTTCCCCTGTACTACCGAGGTACGTAATTTTATCTCATTCTCTTTCTTGTAAAGCAACGGACGTCACTTTAGCTTCGTTGCTTTCTTGCGATGACACGTGAACTTCACTCGGTTGGGTAGCAAAGTAACAAAGGCTCAACGGCCAAGAGGAATTTGTCAAAGAGCACAAAACTGTATCTATCAGAGATGCTTTACGAAGCGTACATTGTCTTACAGTTATATTTTCCCGAGCCGGCCAAATCACGGAATGCAAAGCGTATTAACGTTACAGCAGGTGATGTGAGCTCGACACAGTGGCCACTGTGTTCAAAGAATTAAGTCAGTACTCGTTTACTTTTTGTCTAACCCAACCAGAAGCAATATGTAAAGTTGTGTGAACCCTTCTCGGGCTGAAAGCCGTGTCAATTGTTTAAAAACCTCCGACGTTTCAGAGACACACTCAGTATACATAAGTGACGGATTTGGTATGATCATCTAGATAACTTTGCCTGAGGATGGAGACTGAGTGTGTCTCCGAAATGTCGGAGGTTTTTAAACAATTGACAGGGCTATCAGCCCGAGAAGAGTTCACACAATTTGGTCCCTGTGAAAGCCTGGAGACAAATATGTAAAGCTGTCCCTGTACAGGGCTGGACAGGCCCTTAGGCTTCCAGGAGGTTGAGGCGCCCAGATTTTCTAAAAAATTGGCATATGAAGGTGGTAACCTTGTCAGCTCCAATCACCGGCAGCCTTTACCTCCGGAAAGATATTCCTAGTACTCGTTTCTGCTACAGTCTGAGTCGAGCCCACAGCCATAAAGCGGCCAGAAGGATTTAGTAAATGAAAAATCCCAATGACACCACCGGGAATCGAAACCGCGACCTTTCGGCTTGTTGCGCGACCGCGCCCCCCCCCCCCCCCGCCATACGCAATTGTCATCTCACAACATTCATTTCAAGGTCACCGTATAAGACTCTGAGGAGGGCGAATCACGGAAGAATTCGGGACGGACCGTCGGACCATCGCAGGTCTCCAATCGCGCAAGAACACAGAAACACACAAAACTGGCCGAGACACTCAAGACACAATTTGAGGTCCACAGGGGTATTCGAACCCGCGACACCACTTTCAAGCGATCAGAGGACGTATAATTACTGCGAAATCACTGTGGCTGGATAGGAGTCACTTGAACATGTAAACATTTTATTAAAAGTTACATATGGGTGTTAAACACGCAGCTGCGACATGTTTCGGCACAAGCGTACTATCTTCAGGGAGCGCAATGTGCCAGGTTTAAAACCAACGGCCAGTGACAAGCCACTATTTACACGGTTCCGCAGCATGCAGTGGGCTCCGTTGTTGACGTCATTTGTGCGTAACAGTTAAAACTTTTACTGCTTTTAAAATCTTACGCTTAAAATGTCATCAAAATATTCCTTACACAATAGACATGACTTATCTTTCTTTTGTAGTCCCTTCCTCTTCTACCTACTTGTTCGCAGCAGGTGTCGAGGTTGTTTATTGTCACTTGATCGCATTCAGACACACACCACAGTCGGTAGGACTCCTCTGGACGAGGGATCGGCCCCTCGCAGAGACCTCTACCTGACAACACAAACACTGTACAAGACAAACATCCATGTCCCCGGTGGGATTCGAACCCACGATCCCAGCAAGCACTCGGCCGCAGACCTACGCCTTAGAACGCGCGGCCACTGGGAGACATGATTTGTACAGAGTAAAATTAGTGTTGCAGCTGGCAGTAGAAACTTCTAGTTCGTGGCGTTATATATTCTGTTCTCTCGAGCAAGCTCAACCCAAGGTGGATCGGGTCCCCGTGTTTATAACTGAATACATTTAACAAACCGATCTAAAGGTCACTGGATGGACAAATTTAAAGTAATTTTATTAAAAACAGGGATTCACGCATCTTTCATATTGAGGTGTAGTAGGACACTAGCACGCACATGGCAGTTAGGATTTTGAACAGTTCTTCGGTGCGTAAGAAACAAAATGATGAGAAAAGCATTTCTACCTTTAAGCGCAAATTTCCAACCGAGCCCCTCGCGTAAGAAGGCATATGGAGGCAACGAGACATGTGTGCAGAATTCTGGTTAAGATTTCTGCTTGACAGCATCTAATTAAACAATTCTAAAAGGTTTTGACGACGGTGTATAAATATTGTGTGGTGACGGATTTATGGACTTTATCCACCGTCCGAAGGGTAGAATATTAAAAATGTTAAAAAAATTAAAATCACAACGTTTCGGAAGCTGTCTCTGCTTCCGTCCTCAGGTGAATGGAGGGGGAGAAGAGAAGAACACCTATTATGTTGGGCCCCTTGCACAGGGCTAGGTCCAGTGATGGAGGCTAGCTCTGTCTAAGGGACCCAACAGAGTAGCTGTTCTTCTCTTCTCCCCCTCAATTCACCTGAGGACGGAAGCAGAACCAGCTTCCGAAACGTTGTCATTTAAATTTTTTAACATTTGTAATATTCTATTCTTCGGAAGATGGATAAAGTCCATAAACCCATCACCACACAATCTGATTAAACGTTCAAACTAAGAACAAATAGCACTGTAATGATGAGAGACGTTGAACTGGCTGGCGAGTCTATGATTTGGCGACACTAAATACACAGATTCCACAACAGCAGTTCTATTAAGAAATCTTATCCATTTCCGTCCACAAATGACTTAACCGTCTACTCGTGTCTTCGTTTTCGCAGATTTAAATGCAAGGAAGAGGGCCCTACTTACAACAAAATAGTCTATTTTTTAAAAAAACACTCCAAAATCAATCATTATCAGAAATGCTGACGATATGGGAACAATCTGTGTGACAATAACCAGCAACTAACTCATAACACTAGCCGTATGCAGACGCCCAAACAAATCCTGAAATAAAATCCACGAAACAGAAAAATGTAAAGCAGAATATCACGTGCGGCTGGAACAGGCTCCTACTGTTATTATTATTTGTTATCACCTTTATGCAGGGTATTTACAGCTGTACACGTGAAAGAAGCCACGTTTCTAGGGTACATGGTGATGCAGCTATTCTCTAGGTACAGTTTATGGCACTGTAATGTTATTTCCCATGTTCAGTGTTTTGTGCTTTCACAGTGGCACCTCCCGCAGTTCATTATTATTATTATTATTATTATTATTATTATTATTATTTCTTTAAAACAGATTTTGCGCTGAACTGGAATATTTTTAAATAAACTTATCTGTGTTTCTTCAGGGTACAGGGGTTTTGCCCCAGTACTTTTATATATCTTTTCCTGTAATATCATTTTCTTTTGTTTGTTTGTTTTTTGTTTGTTTTTTTGTTTGTTTGTTTGTTTGTTTAGTGTTCGTTTTGTATATCTGCGCTGTTTTTGTATTGTATTTGTGATTTTGTGCTGCTTCTATAATCGGCACTTTTGCTGTTAAGCCTGCACGTTAATAAGTACCGATTGACTGACCGACTGACTGATTATTATTATTATTATTATTATTATTATTATTATTACATTTCTCACCTTTATGCAGGGTATTTACAGCTGTATACCTGAAGCAAACCACGTTCCTAGGGTATATAGCTTTGCAGCTATTCTCTAGGTGCAGTTTATGACACGTGTAATGTTATTTCGCATGTTGAGTGTTTTGTACTAGGACAGAGGCACCTCCCGAAGTTCATTATTATTATTATTATTATTATTATTATTATTATTATTATTATTATTATTATTATTATTATTATTATTGCTGCTGCTGCTGCTGCTTATACTGCAGGAAGCATCCGGCATTTTTATTGCCATGAATATCAGTCGGGCTCAATACCTTATTCTCCACGTTCTATACGAAACTTTGTACCGAAAGCCTGTTTCAGCCATCAGAAGCCTTCAGTATCGGTCCCGTCACCTGCAGCGTACTGCAAAGTATTGTCAGTATGAGCCACGCTGACTGGAGGTGAAAGTCGAGCTCATGGCGGAAAGAAAATTGAGCGACGTGGAAGGAAAGTGTCTTGGTTAGGTTGAAAAACTTCACTCTCGCCGAACAAACAGAATGCAAGAGAGCTTGATGTATTTTGCTTAACGTAAAGTAACCATCAGTGCAAGAAAAAGTAGTCTATAAAATACAGAGAAGCTGCATAATAAATACAGCCGCACCCGGTTATAACGTCACGAAAGGGACTGAATATTTTATGTCGTTATAAACGAGTGTTGTAACCGAGGAGTGTAATGTTATGGTTAACAGTGAGGAATTAATTGGTACCACAGAATGTCTGACGGTATAGACGAGGTGTCATATAAACCGATGTCGTTGTAACCGGGCTCTAATGCACAGTCATAACAGAAATCAAAGTAACAAGGGTAATGAAGTGTGCCACGTGCATGCAGTCTAGTGTAAATTGAGGCTACCAATATGCACATACTTTATTGCGAACTGTTTGCACTCTGCTGTTGACTGCACAATCACGTTTGGTGTAGTTTCAGACGTTTCGGCAATCACAGCAGAACGAAAAGCAGGTAAAGCACTGATAATCGCCCTTCCACTACGCCGAGGACAAAATGTTGGCTGTGACTGTATTCTGCACGAAAGGTATCACGGTGCCTAGGGTAGATATTGGATTTTGTTCGCGGCGCGGGGGTTTGATTACATTTCCCCCTGCAACCTCACCACTCACTCAGTGACTGTAGTCGCCGCGACGCCTTCCAAATAAGACGTCAGTTTTCTTTATCACAAGAAACAACGACAAACAGGTTAGCAGGAGGTGGCTCAAATATTAAGCTTCGAATCTTACTGTGTTTTAGCTGGTTTCGGTGTTAGGCTTCAACACGGACCTCACAGAGAGACGGACAATATGACCGCAAAACGAAGGTGTTATAATGGTGTTAGGATCAACACATGTCTGGTAAAAATAACAATGAATACCGTATGTGAACACCGCACTCAGCTGGACGGTGGCAGTAAGATATGAAATTTCATCTGAACTCTATTTAAAAATGTATTTCTTACATCGTGATAAGTAAACACGCATCTTCTCCATTACACAGACTAGTCGGTGGGTGTTGTGCGGGATATAGTCACTGTTTATGCTGAGACTTGTAGGAAATACATGATCGTCGGTGGAAAAACTGCGAAGTTCTTGATGTCATTTCAAGTGATGTTTACGTTATGCACATGTCAGTAACTCAGGCTAAATGGCGTCGGAAGTAGAACGATGGTGAAAGATTAATGAAACAAAAAGCCAGTAAGGAAACTGTCACAGCCTGATAAAAATGCTCTCGCAGGATTTGCATAGCGGGGCTGTAGACAAGCGGCCGCAGCAGTCTGAAATGAGGAGTTCAAACCGGGAATCGAAAGAGGTACCTTTCAGGGACCTAATCTGTGCACACTAAGCGTTATTATACGGCTGCTTGACGCTGAGAGTGACGACAATATGACCCGCTGAAACGTGGCAACTGCTCGCAGGTAGGCACAGCGTCACATTCCAGAATAATTGGACTTTCAGCAACATGGCTGCAAGAAATCCAAACGTCTCAGGGCTTATTTCCTTATATAGCGTTATCTACCATCGACGCTGTATAATGTTTTTCTCCCGGTACTTCAGTTCCCCCTGTCAGTACCATTCCACCAATGCTCCATACTCATTCATTCATCTACCATCGACGCTGTATAATGTTTTTCTCCCAGTACTTCAGTTCCCCCTGTCAGTATCATTCCACCAATGCTCCATACTCATTCATTCATCTCCCACCCACGCTGTATAATGTTTTTCTCCCAGTACTTCAGTTTCCCCTGTCAGTATCATTCCACCAATGCTCCATGCTCATTCATTCATCTACCACCGACGCTGTATAATGTTTCTCTCCCAGTACTCCAGTTTCCCCTGTCAGTATCATTCCACCAATGCTCCATACTCATTCATTCATCTACCACCGACGCTGTATAATGTTTTTCTCCCAGTACTTCAGTTTCCCCTCTCTGTATCATTCCACCAATGCTCCATACTCATTTTCACCTATATACTGCACTTACCATAAGGAAAACCAGGCGAAGCATAACCTTCCAGAAAGCCATGCTATGTCAGAAATCGGAAGCATTGCCTACAAAACGACTTCCACTTGCTCCTTCCAACGTTCAAAAGACTTAACCTATTATGTTAAGAATGAATAACGCTAGCGCCTATCGTGTTTCCTGACTCTTGTCATAGCCTGTACCGCCAGAAGTGTTAGCTGGAGACCGCATCGGGCTTCCCATAGCTCCATATTGAAATCACACCGTGTGAAACTGAACAGTTCTCTGAAACTGAATATTGAATATTCCCAAAATATAATAAATCATTAATTTAAATAAGGTAACACGTGTAGAGACACATGTTGCGCGTTACATAGCCACTTCCTGAAGCTACTGGTTTAGGCCTTCTTCAAGAAGTAAAAAAATACCACACTGGAGATACTGTCGGTCCGTCCGTCCGTGTGAGACAAAGTATCAAGACATAGAAGATCTGTCGAAGTGTCAAGGAATTGAGTGTCCGCGCTGTTGACAGGAAGTTGTCGAGCAACTGTGATTTGCGAGACAGCTGACCCAGTCACACCAGCACTTTACCAAAACGCGTCGGTGACTTCCTGCTCCTACATTCCATGTTTCTAGTCCGATTTTTGTGAGATTCCGTAAAGCACCCTCCATCTAATGATGTCGAAAGCTGCGAGATTTCAGGCTTCCACCATTTTGTAGTTTAGGTATCCGATTTTCGGGGATGTTACGCATCGTAGTTTGGTAATTGGTAACCGACATTCCGGAACAGCCTATCCTTCCCATCTACCAAGGTCAAGCACTGCAAGAAGCATTTGACCCTGTAACTTTCAAAGCCAAGCGGTAACTTTATGTACCGCCAGGTTTAACATTAAAAAATTCTACGTGGTGCCCACATTGCGTTTATGTGTTTTGTACGGATCTCAGAACAAACAGCAACTTTTGCCTTATAAAACATTAAGAGACTGGTTTTTATAACCGAAGTGGAGAGTGTTTACAGCGCGGTACGCACTGAGTCCTTATATAAAACAGATACGCTTCGTCTTTAAACGGTTAAAATGGCACCAATATGTTATCACTGAAACTTCGTTAACCAGTTATCAATCTACGATGCGTAATATCCCAGAAGAGCTAATATCTCGATGTTAAACATCCTTTAGTTAAGTAAAAAATCGGCGCAGAGCCAGGCATAATTTATTTAAGAGAATTATTTAAGCTTTTCCGCGTTTTTTACGTTTCCCACCTAATTTCCAAAAGTTCGGCACACAAGAGGTGTCCATAAAATAGCAATAAATGACTGAGTACTGCATCACGGGGCGCACCACTTGCGATATTTTTTTATTTTACACGTTCTTGCAAAAGCAGTACCAACACAGTGCTATAACCAGGACTTCAGACCTTCCTGTATACACAGAATGTACCAGGTCCTGCCGCAGCAACAACAGCAAAAGATACTGAACCCTTTGAGGTAGTTTAGACTGTTTACTCACGAACACCATTTTAAAATACCAAATCACCGTTGAGTTTATTAAATGGCGCTCCGAAGAATGCTTGAGTGTGATTCGAGGTCGTCAGTTTCTCTTCACAGGGACCGTTTTAGACTTACTGTAAACACTTCATGAAGCAAACCTTAGATTTTAGATCACTGTTGACATTACCATCCCCACGCTGGGGTTTATTTTCAGATAAAATGCCTTTCTTTTATGTATCCACAGAATCAACAATTCATGAACAGTTAATAATAAGATATACGAGAAATAATATAATTTGTCAGTGAAACTATTCTGCATTAACCTTTTAAAGCCTAGTGGTAACTTTACGTACCACCAGGTTTAACATCAAAAAATTCTACGTGGTGCCCGCATTGCGTTTATGTGTTTTGTACGGATCTCAGAACAAACAGCAACTTTTGCCTTATAAAACATTAAGAGATTGGTTTTTATAACAGAAGTGGCGAGTGTTTACAGCGCGGTACGCACTGAGTCCTTATATAAAACAGATACGCTTCGCCTTTAAAGGGTTAAAGACGTCGCGAGCATTAAGACTGCTGGTTAAGTCATGTATATTCACATTTATTAGTTCAGTTGCATCGTTAAAGACGTCTGCGTCTGGTGATGCCGGCCTTTATGCAGATTCCAGCCTTTGTATCAAGACCTATATACAGCATCATTCAATAAGCAATACCTCAATCTACCAGCCAGAATTCATGACACTAAAACACATCCCCAAGTCTTGTAGCCCAGACCTCTTCATCATCACATGATTACGTATTCCCTGCCTGCGTCATCAAACTGTCCTTGCTTTCCTGCATTCTGTTTCTTTAATGTTATTGATATAAGTCTGCAGTTTGTGCGAAGCGTCTCAAAATACGGTGCTCATTCTAAGGAGCATATCTAAATATTAAAGCAGGTAGCGGCCACTGTAATTTACAGTGTTAAATAAGGCAGGGTAATGTTAAAGTACATAAATTCATGAGCCAGTTTGGTAGTAAAATTATTTTTTAACACGTAAATTCAATAATTTGATGAGCATAATTAAATATTTGTATGTCGCTCACATCACGGCGCCGTCAGCCTTTCAGACGAGAGGGCGTCTAGTGTGAGCACGATTGGTGAATACTGAATTGGACGGGAGGAAGATGCCATGGTTTAATCTGAGGCACAATCGTGTCATTCGCCAGCAGTTAGTGAAGAAAATAAAAAAGAAGCGTCCTTAGTTATAGCGGGCGCCCCGACAAATTTTCGAAAAGTAAACGTTCTGAAAACGCGTTAGAAACATTAGCGTTTGAGCCACTATGCCTGACATGGTAACTAAAGCTGTTCTGTTCCTCCTTTCTGTAAACCCACAATGCTCTAATTCGAGAATTAAATTTTATGACTTAGAAAAGGAAAACTGTAAAGAAACGTTGTATGAAAAGGAAGCTGTTTGCAGATTGCTAAGCAGCTGGGTTGTTTCGATTACACAGCAAATGCAATATTTGAGACTCCGACATCTAAATAAAAACTGCTGAATCAAATTAAACGGGCAGTCTGTATATTTGCACACAATTCATGCAAACGCGATACGGCACAGGGGACTTCTGTGTAATACGATATATGCTACAACATGCATAGTAAGAGGGGGAAAACGGGACGATGGGACGATGCGTGTGTGCGCCATATTGGACGCACGGCGTCGGTCGTCGCCGAAGTCGCGGAAAGCGATCAATGCTTGCTAGCAACGCCCCCGGCTCCAAACCGGGCGGGCGTCCCTCCTAACCCACGAAACGACGCCCTTCACCCCTCCCGGCGTCGTGTAGCGTCCCTCTCCCCACTCTGATACCCCTCTTTTCCTCTTCAAATCCAGGATGGGATGGGGGCGGAGCTTAAATAATTTTATATACGATATAGGATACTGCACAGGCCCTGCGGGTGGCTTTCAGAACAGAAGGGAATGCTAGGGGCAGTGGTGAGTGAGTAGTTTGTTCAACGTCCTACAGATGGCAGTTCTGCAGCAACTTGGATATGAACGCTGAAGGATGGTCTAGGTTTTCAGCATAATTGCGAGCAGGTACATTCCCTTATTAATTTTGCAAGTTTTTTGACGGACTTCACACTTATGCCCCGACAAACTGGGGGAGGAAGGCGTGTATACAAACCTCCTGTCAACATCTAAAGCCTACTCGTTTACATATACGGCCAGGTCTAGGGATAAGAATTCTGCACATCGCTGTGGAAGCCTGAAGCCACGCACCCCTGTTGCGATTCTCACAGTACACAGTCATTATTACCTTATCCTGCATAAACTAATTGGTACTTCTAATGAAAACACACGCTGTTCTCTGTGAGGTACGAACTTAATTTTTACATGATGTAAAATAATTTGTATCTTTAAAGAACACAACAAAACTGAGAATTACATCGCTTTGATGCAGTGCAGAACAGTTTACTGTTGGCACTAAAAAAGAACAGAAAATTACACAGGGTTAGTTGTCTTATAAAGTACGACGACGTAGAATAGGTGCCGACGTTTCGGATAAGAGTACTGTTGCCATCTTCTAAGTACAAATGTCTCGCTTTTCCTTGAAGGTGCAGAAAAACGTTTCCGGAAAAGCTTGTACCTACACAACAAACAGCACGGCGTCACAGATCAGCAGATCGTAACATTGAAAGACGCCACAAATTCCAGAATGTTTTAACGTTCTTGAGAAAGAAGAGGAACATCGAACTGGCAGCTGATTGCTCGTGCCTCCGGGTTGTGCCACGGCCCCTCAGCTCCGAACGTTCGCCGTTATCGATGTTTTACCGTCCGGTTAAAACGCAGGCATGAAGGCCTTAGCAACAGCACTTAACACGATTGGTCTATTTACATTTCACGTTCATTAGATTAGTGCCTACAATTTCGTAAGTCATAAACTTCGCACGCCACTTCATTCTCTTTGCACCAAAAAAAAAAACGGGTATCCTACTGTAAGAAACCATCTTAAGTGACCGACGGTCATTAAATGGTGCTAGACAGAATACCATGGGAAAAATTTCTTGTAATAAGATCACAGACTGTAAATTCAACACATATATCGCAGTAAAAGCTTACAGCGTTCCCTGTAAATAATCGATATGTGTCATATGGGGAAATAATCGCGCTTTGTTTTAAGAATATCGTTAAAAGATACGTGTGGGAAAAATACACACTTTTAAATGTTAACAATGTGTGCTTTAAGCTACAGGGGGAAGCAAATTAACGTTTTAAAGCCTAGCGGTAACTTTACGTACCACCAGGTTTAACATTAAAAAATTCTACGTGGTGCCCACATTGCGTTTATGTGTTTTGTACGGATCTCAGAACAAACAGCAACTTTTGCCTTATAAAACATTAAGAGACTGGTTTTTATAACCGAAGTGGAGAGTGTTTACAGCGCGGTACGCACCGAGTCCTTATATAAAACAGATACGCTTCGTCTTTAAAGGGTTAATATAATTATACAAACCGGACTTTGTTATGAATCAGATTGGTTGAAAAGAGAAATTTTCTCACAAATTTCGGTAATATTTTCCAGTACGCTTAAGAGTTAAATATGACTCTAGGCGCCGAATTTTGTCACAGACGGCCGAAGACATAAGACCTCCATATAAGGCGTCTTCCCCCTCACTTTACAAAGCGAAAGCAACCTATTTTGTTAGTGTTTGAGCTCCAGTAAACCAAATACGTGCAAACAAGGCTGTTGTAACGTACACAACAGGCGCAAGACTTTGAGGACGTGAGGCGTGTGAATAAAGGTAAGGTTAATCCTTAAAGTGAAACTGCAATATGCGCAACTTTATCATTTTTACTAATCAAAAAATGTTACTTGAAAGTTAATTAAAGCAGAATAAGATGCGTCGGGCCAGTGGCAAACACTGGGGAATAAAAGAAATGTACAGAAAATGTGCAAGCAACACGAACCGCAGCAGTTTTATAGTTGTAAAAACTGCTTCTTATATCTTATTTTCTACGCAACATAGTGTGTTGCCGGTCCCGGTGGCCGCGCGGTCTAAGGCGTAGGTCTGCAGCCGAGCGCTTGCTGGGATCGTGGGTTCGAATCCCACCGGGGGCATAGATTTTTTCTCTTGTACAGTGTTTGTGTTGTCAGGTAGAGGTCTCTGCGACGGGCCGATCCCTCGTCCAGAGGGATCGGCCCGTCTACCGACCGTGGTGTGTGTCTGTGTTTGATCAAATGAAAAATAACAAAACCCCTCGACACCTACCGCAACAAGTAGGTAGAAGAGGGAAGGACTACGAAAGACCATTTGTTAATATCAAAATGACAACAGTCTCAATACTAACCAATTATATCGACCCCAATAATGTTCAACAGAACTCGGGTAACGCTTGAGAATTCATCAAAAATTCCCTGTGAAAATTTCAGACAAATATTGCCGGTTCCAGTAAAAACGAATTGTCTGAAATACCTCATGTCACTTACTGCAGTTACACCCTCCGACATCCCCACGCTTCGTGACGAGACAGACTTTACCCCCAGTCATTAAAAGTGGCGCGCGAACCTCTAAAATAAGGGACTGCGCACCCTGAACACGGGGCAAGATTCAGGGCTACAGTGGCTTTAATCGTGGGTCAGATGTGCGTCATATAGAACGACGCCACAGAGTGGACTGGAGGTGGTATATAAAGCACAAGCTAGGTGACATTCAAGGTTCCCACAGCGGTGTGTTTCAGGAGTAATTAACCAAGTAATAAATATATCTTACTTTACTTCTTCTGTTTGATTTACAAGAAAATAAAAAATAGTGTTAAGAATTACCAGTTAAGTTCAACCTGTATCTGACAGTGCTTACGTGAACCCTTATAAAGTTTAACGCCCCCTCTGTGCTGGTACAAACTCTTACAGAAGTTTCCACCCTTTAGAAACCTCCCACACTAGGCCGTCAGGATTCAACCCTTACAGTTCTTGCGAGCTGAGGTGCGGTGCGGGAACTGGGGCAGCAACACAGACCGAACAGTGGGCAAAACTGCTGTGTCGATGTTGGGGGGTCCCGAATTCAAACCTCTATCCGAAGACCCTCACTCCCGACTAAGGTTTATTCTTGCTTTCATTCAGACACCTGAAGCTAAAGCCGGGATGTCACCTGCAGTTCACACTTCACTAAGAACCCTACTGACGCCATATCTTGTAAGAAAGTGACGGCACCGGCAGCTAAGAACTTGATATTCTGGACGCCGCAGAAATGGACATGTTCCCTTCTTGCTCGCCTCATTCGGCCTATAGCTAGAGCGGAGGCCACAACATGGGGTCGCAAAATAAGTAGTTGTACAGAGATCACAGTGCCAATGATAATTACCGTCGTGTTGGTACTATATTATCCTAAGGACAGCGTCACTTCCGGCATCCCACAGAAGACTTTCCAAAGCCCCGCCCTCTTCTTTGGCTGGAAATCGCGCGTTCTGAACTTTAGGCAGAGGATGCAAGGAAAGACATACGTACAGACGTAGCGAACCTGGAGCACGCAGGAGGAAAATAATAAGGCAGAAAAAGAGAGATAAACGAGTTAAGGTTGCCTATGTGCGCAATGTGAAGTATAAGATTGGTGGAGGCAGAGCTCCACTCATTCTTAAGTTCGACACCAGATGCAGGTCAGTGGCCAGTTTCGCGTATTGGCCTCTTTACCTGCGGAGAAACAGCGCGCGACGCCAAGAGGACGGGGAAACTGGCGAGTTCCAGAGAAGGCCTTGACAATGTGATGAAAACAAATAATAATTCTTGCACCTGCCGCGACTCGAGGCCAGGACCGTCCAGGCCGTAGCCCAGTTGCTACACCAAAAACGTTCCCAATAAAGGAAAAAGATGCAAAAATAAGAGAGGAGAGGGGGAACGAAGGAAAAGAAAAACGACGAGAAAAGCAACTTAAATCTTTCATCGCTGAATGTCAGTTTTCTAAGTGCGTCGTTTGGAGGCGTAGAATATTGGGGCGGCGAATGCAGAATCGAACGTAATTTTGAGGAAAGCGGTCGTGGATAACTAGAAAGAGTGAAAGAAATGAAACAGAAATAAAGAGAAAGGACAGAGAGAAAGAAGAAAGAAATACAAGAAAGACGGCGATCCAACATGTCCATGTTAATTACTGGCGTCGTTTTGAGGGAAAAGTGCAAAAGAAAATAAAACATCTTTATTGAAACGACGCCCTCTTCATTTCACGAAGTCGTCGTAGCGTTAAGCGTCTGCATTCGCAAAGGCACCGTTTAATAAAAAGGAATAGAGTGAATCCTACCCTTTCCTTTGTGGGTAAGCTCCTCTGGTTACCGCGCGTAAGACGTGCAGTCATACACACAGCAAATACAAAGGCACATTGCCGGTGCTCTTGGAGCACTGTGAAACTTTGTCGGTATTTTTAGGTCCACACTTTGCCTCAGTATCCATCTGAAACTGGCGTCCAGAACTTCGTCCACACAAAATTGTTAGAGGTGATGAAACATAAGGAAACCCGATTCTTGACAGTTTCCATGTTACGAACACCACATAGCCCTTCTAACCGGTTAAAGCCCAGTGCTACGGGCTGCACCTTGTAAGAATCTCTGCACCCTGCCCAGGGTGATGGTCACTCTGTGGCAAAAACGTCTCCCAAAACAATATTGCACTGTCTCCTATGTCGAACCAGAGAAAGCGTATTACAGAAGCTAAAATTTCATTGCTTTTATGAGGTAGCTTACTATATGCCATTATTGCAGAAAGAAGCAATATGCTAGAGGACGCAATGGATGCAAAATAAAATAAAAAAGATATTTCGTTCGTAGGTCCGGAAGGTATTCTATCTTTGTGTTAGCGGTAACAGGGTAGGGCCGCACCTTCAAAGGTGCTAGCATGACGTGAATATGCATGTTTCTCCACCCCCTCAACCCACACCCCTTCGGGCTATTCTTTACGAATCTCTAGTACATGTCAGTCCGTCTGTCCGTCCGTACGTGTTACAGATATATCGAGATTTGAAGCACGCCAACGAAAAAAAAACCCCTGTTCATATTAGTAGAAACACAAAGGTACGAAGCTGGCCATTTTAGCTACATTCATGTCCAATTCAGGTCTTCTGGGATTGGACGCCGCGTCGCTCGGTCACTGTGGACCACTTACCGACCGACGCAGGGTCACATCACAGGAGACCTGAATCCTTGATTTTACTGCAGTGAAAATTTCAAACTCCCACAATTTTGCTATTCTTGAGGTCTTCGCTCTTCTGGGATGTTACGCAGAGTTGATTGGTATTTAGTTAGGGACGTTTCGGTACAGTCTATCAGTCCCATCTTCAACGGTCAAGCAGTCCAAAAATAAATGGGAGATGAGACCGAACGGTTGTACCGAAACGTCTCTAACTAAATACCACCGAACGCCGCGTAACATCCCAGAAGTGCGAAGACCGCATTTACAGCGCGATGGCAAACTGAAATCGCGCGTCGTGTAGCTGTATAAGGAGACAAATTTATGATTACAGATTCGATGCAACAGACAGGATAGGCCTATACACGACACGTGACCAACTTCCGTGTGACTCTACACGAATGCAAGCCGTCTGCACTGACGTTGTGAAACTGAGGTTAACATCTACACATTATATGCATTTTTAAATACAAGTCATTTTATTTAAGTAAGTAATTTTCGTTTCCACATACGTGTTCCAAATACGATATCATAAAAACATGTAACACGTACACCCAACGGGCCTGAGACGCTGAGGTAACCTGACCGAGCCCTCCTCGACCCCGTCAGTGTGTTGTGTGGCTGTTATTTGAACTGAAGCGAAAGGTAACACGCAGCAATACCTACACACTGTCCACACTTATCTCTTTGTGTAAACACAGGGTGTTCATGATTAATGATGTAACTTAAAACTCATTACTGCACATGTACTTACTGATCCACCGGAGACTAAGTGATTGAATTCCGGGAATGCTTACTAGCGTAAAGGTCAAGTTGTGTTTTGTTCAATTAAAGGCCAAGATAAGAGGACGGGAAGCGAAGTCAGAGTTCCACACTTTCCTAACTTCCGCACTACATCGATGTGAATGTTCAGCTGCACACGGAAACCTTAGGTGCCTTTTGAATAGGAAGCTGGGAGAGCCCAGAGACGGTCCGGAGGCGGTGGACAGCGCATTCGAAACTGACTGCCCGACTGTCCACCCCCGTCCATGAACAAAAGAGCCTGGATGCCTATTGACGCACAGTCCTGTGACTTCGCGCTTCCTGGCTGAATTCCTTAGAGCGAGAGAGGGACTCTCTCCTGCAAACCAAGTGATTTTGGGAAGAGGATTAGGAGAGTGATAAGTGAGGTGAAGTGAAGTGAAGGTGGGGTGGAAATCATCAAAAAAGTGAAGTGAAGTGAAGTGAAGTGAGGTGAAGGGAGGTTAATCGTGGTGGAGATGTGAAGGTTACATAAGTGTAGTGAAGTGGACTGAAGGGAAGGTCACGGTGAAATGCGAGTGCATCAGTTCATGCAGTTACGTAATTCATTACCGTGACTGTGTTACTGTACAGTGTGGTTAGTTTTTTATTAGTATTAATTCATCAACTTTAGATTAATTGTAATTTTATTTGTATTTGTATTGTGTTTGTAATTGTATTTTTATTGTAATTGTATTTGTATTGTAGTTGTATTTATTGTGTGTAGTATGTGTCCTTTATTGTTCTTGTAATTTTGGGTGTTGTGTTTTGTTTGAGTGCGGTGTGTTATTTTGTGTGCTGTGTTTTGAGTGTGGTGTGTTATTGTAGTACCACTGCCACCGTACAAACCCATTTGCAGGCAAAACTAATAATAATAATAATAATAATAATAATATGGTTTTACCTGTTGATTGGTATTGGTAGGAAACTTTGTCTTTTACACCGAGGGAAGCAACTAGTTTTGAGGATATTTAGAACAGGGTGCTGGAAAGAATTTTTGGACTGAAATGTGGGGAAGTAACAGCAGGCTGGAAGAAAACAAATAATATTGAACTGCGTAACTTATAAACAGCCTTTATGTGGTGTGACACCGTATTTACTGGCAAACCGTTATCAGCGGTTTGAGGAACACACCCCCCCCCACCACCCATTTGCAGGGTTAATAATCAAGCTCATCAGTTTTAATAATGTGCCCAGTTCATAAAAAGGAAATATGAAGAGACAAGTCCAATTTTAGCACGACGCGAAAAGGGATAGTTGTCATATAAAATAATGATCCTGTATACATGAATTTTATGCAGAAAAAACAGCGTTTCCAGCTTCTCATTGGTTCAGGCGCAAATCAGCTTGACTGGAATCAATCCGGTTTATTTTCCAGCAGGTTAAAATCTTCGGCGTCATCAGGATATGTCACCACTACCTCTAACCAGGAGCTACACCGGCCACGTGCATTCCCCGTCAAAACACCGGAATCACGTGTTTTGTGCAGAAAACACTTGGAAGCCTCGTCAGTTTCGATATCTATCTATCTACCTATCTACCTATCTATCTAACTAACTAACTCCATGGAGCATAGGCCTTCTTGAGAAGCTAACATTTTCTCAGCTAGTCAAGGAATTCCCCGCATTTTATGGAACCCGGAGGTTCATTACCGCATTCACAACAGCCCGCCACCTGTCCCTATCCTGAGCCAGATCAATCCCGTAGCTGGGGTCGTACCAAAGAATCGGTCCAGGTCCAAGGCTTTGTAGGCTGTCTCATAACATCATAATTTTTGACGGTGAGGAGTTGTTAGCACCTTGCCCAACACCCCATCTGGAGGACCACCCCTTGTCAGCCGTCCGCGACTGCTTATTCAATGTATTCGCAGCTACCCTCCACAACTGGAAGCCGTTCCTCCATCCACAACCTGAGGACGCGCCATGCCGTGGTGACAGGGACCCACTTAACACGGCAGATTCGATACCTACAGTGTTTTACACAGCCTGTTCTACGAACGAGTAACTTTAATATTATAACGCCTTATAAATACCCTTTCAAGTGGTACTTAAAAAATCTGGAATTATTTTCACATATTCCCTTCTTGTCCTGGAGCACGTTTCCGCGAGATCTCACGTTCCCAAGCTGTGTTATTACACCATTAACATTAACAGA
This sequence comes from Coptotermes formosanus, assembly GCA_013340265.1. NCBI lineage: Eukaryota > Metazoa > Arthropoda > Insecta > Blattodea > Rhinotermitidae > Coptotermes > Coptotermes formosanus. Next base: position 478,094 of record BLKM01000737.1, on the reverse strand, counting down.
AGAAGATTTTTTTTTTCCACTAAACATGTAATATAACAAACACAGTGCCCCTGCACGCACGCACGCACGCACGCACGCACGTTCCAGTGAACGACACGGCGTGTCCTATCGCAATAAATAATTCAAGTCACGAGACCCGCAAACATCCGTACTAATGTCCGTAATTGTAATCAAACGTACGCCCTGCTTATGACAGGTATTCGTACCGGTGCAGGTATTTAAAACACGCCGCTTAACTATGCCACAGTATTCACGAATAGGGTACGCTGCAGTGCGAGCACTGGCGCACGGCAGCAGAAAGTTTAGCCCAAGAAAAGGTGCCGGTTGGAACTACAGAGTCCGTCATTTGTCACATTCGCTAGTTTTTTGAATCCAGTCGAAGGGCGCGCTTGGCCTGGCTAGCCGGGGGATGGGAATCGCAGGATCAAGACAGGACTGACCAGACTTTTAGTAAAACTTGTCTGTCCTTCACAACTTAAAGAATGAATTCTGCTTAAATCAAGTGCGCACTCAGAATTTTTCACGGGAGGGGGGGGGGGCGCTGACCCTGAGGTTATATATAATTCATGTTTGATTTTAAAAATTATGTTATAAAAATCATGCTGTAAGCACAACATAACGCTGTCTGCAACTGCATTTATATACATACGACTATAACTACATGTTCCGTGACTCAATCACAGTGTCCTGTCTTCTTGTTTTTTTTAAATTTTATTAACTTATTTTTCAAAATTCTAATGTGCTAGTCGTCAGCCGATTTCAGTGACTGATTTCGGCTGAAGGGGAGATCACGTAAAACTTTTGATATCATAACATCTACAAAACTTGTTTTTTTAAATTTCGGTTTTGGTTCTTTCGAGGGGGTTACATTACGGCAGCCCCCCCTTAGGTGCACCCCTCCTTTAAATGGTATCTGAAGTCCTAGTACTTGGCTTGCCGAAAACGTCCTGCGTCCCCAGTGTAAGAATTAAAGCCTTCTTGTTGTTCAGGAGACTAACAGCTCTCTATTCTCAGTTATTCTTTTCGCAATCCTTCCCTCTTCTACCTACTTGTTCGCAGCAGGTGTCGAGGGTTTTTGTGATTTCACTTGATCACACTCAGACACACACCACAGTCGGTAGGACTCCTCTGGAAGAGGGATCGGCCCGTCGCAGAGACCTCTACCTGACAACACAAACACTGTACAAGACAAAAAAATCCATGCCCCCGGTGGGATTCGAACCCACGATCCCAGCAAGCGCTCGGCCGCAGACCTACGCCTTAGACCGCGGGGCCACTCTATTCTGAGTTATGCGGAACAAAAATATACTGCGTAAGCAAGAGGCAGAATTTTTTACCGCGAAACACGCGGTAGACACGGTAACCGCCGTGCCTTCGAGATATACTAACCACCACGCTATGACGGCACAGGATGGAACGGAATTATGCCTCTAGATATCGACACGGGGAATCCACGTGTTCGCTAGGACACGGGCCGTACCATCAGGCGTAAGGTATGTCACTCGTGGCCAAAATTATCAGCAGGCCATGGGGTGCGAACTTTTTGATAAAATTCGAATAACTCTCATTTTTTTAATTACCTGTGTGAACTTTAACTTCTTAATTTAATTGCAGGTACCTTACACAGGATGTTTCTTCTATCGCATTCCTGTGCTTGGCAGTTTTAATGGGATATCGCGGCCGATGCAATTTGTCTATGTGAGATATCTACGGTGCTCAGTGACGTAATAAGAGATATATCTATCGTGCTATTGATAGAAGACGGCCACATCTGGAGACAAGAAAGCATGCCGGTACTTCAGTTACAACTGCTCCTATGTTTTGACAGATAACATTTGAGGAAGTGAGGGTTTCTCACTGTTTCAGGAATATTAATATTTAATTCCAAAAGCCAAGTTTGTGTGGTAAATTTTTATTTTTCATTCTATACAAGAGAAGAAATAAATAGCTAGACTACAACAATAAAGTCCAACAATTTGGTGTTTTGATACTGTTAACAGCCTTTAACCCTCTAAAGGGGAAGCGTGTCTGTTTTATATAAGGACTCAGTGCGTACCGCGCTGTAAACACTCTCCACTTCGGTTATAAAAACCAGTCTCTTAATGTTTTATAAGGCAAAAGTTGTTGTTTGTTCTGAGATCCGTACAAAACACATAAACGCAATGTGGGCACCACGTAGAATTTTTTAATCTTAAACCTGTAGGTACGTAAAGTCACCGCTAGGCTTTAAATGGTTAAAATGGTAAGGGATTTGTTGCTGATTTTGATTGGTGGATGTGAGAATGAGTTTATTCTGAAATGTACACCCGGTAAGAGCCACCTATTTAATATGACTTGGTAAGACCTACTTTGCTACAGTAAACTGACGGCCAGGCACATGCATCCAGATACAGACGTACCATTCAACCATTTTTTGCTAAGAACACCCGCACCCTCCCACTCACGACGTGAGCAATTTCCTTTGTGAAAAGACACGCCAGTTGAACGCATATCAATTTAAAATTTACTAAACTGAAAGCGTTTTGTGGACTTAAATTACGATAAAAGCCTTCACTTTTCTTTTATATGTCTATAATACACAAGCGTCGTTGTACCTTGAAATGCCCAGAATGGCATACCTGAAACGAACTGTACTAAGCGCAAGAAGGATATAAGAGCTCTTTGTAGTAGAATCATAAGTGAGTGAGTGCGAGGGCAAGTGTTCCGGAACGCAGGAGTTTTACTATAATTCTGGGTTCTGCAATAAGATGTCAGTCCCCTAACAAATTTGGAATTAAGAGTTTTCTGTAAGATTAGTTCTTAATTTACGACAATTAGGGGTGAGACTAAAGACCATAAAATTCATCTCAAATACCTCGCTGGGTTTCACTCTTCCTCTACAAAGAATGCGGTTCATATCTATCAAAAACTTTCTCGTTGACAATTTAAACATGAATAAAACCATAACTGTATTTAAAGATCCAGTCCGTACCGCGCAGTAAACACACTCCGTCTCGGTTATAAAAACCAGTCAGTTAATGCTGTATAGGGAAGTAATCGCTGTTTGTTCTGAGATCCACACAAAACACATAAATACACTGTGTGGGCAGAACGTAGAATTGTTAGAAGATCCAGTCCGTACCGCGCAGTAAACACACTCCGTCTCGGTTATAAAAACCAATCAGTTAATGCTGTATAGGGAAATAATCGCTGTTTGTTCTGAGATCCACACAAAACACATAAATACACTGTGTGGTGTGGGCATAACGTAGAATTTGTGAATGTTAAACCTGGCGGTACATATAGCAACCACCGGGCTTTAGAGGGTTAAATTTGCAACACACACGCGTAAACATTTACCAGGTGCTTATGTTTTACTTAAGTTCTCTTTCTAAAAAACTATTACGAAAATTTGATAAGAAATTCTGCTTCCTTCCACTCGAACTAACGGTCCAGTACAGTGTATCTTTGTAATATTTAAGATTCTATATGAACAAACTTTAATCCTAACCAAGTCTTACTATTAAACATCGCTGACACAGGCACTCCCGCTACTCACAATACCCTGACCGTATCCCCCTAATTCATATATACTTTCCCTGGCGTCATAGAATATAAGTCTATAAATAATGTTGTCATTACCAACACACGGACATTTGAAGATTAGTGGAACAGCTACAAATGCAGACCGATATGTGGAAAGGTGCAGTTTCGAGAAATAAGAAAATTACGGGTTTTGTGCCTAAAGTCAGTCACGGGCATGACGAAGTATCAGCCGGCTATAAAAGGCTGTAATGACTGGGGGTGGGACCTGACCGCAAGGGAATAAACACAGGGTTAGTGCGTTGGTGCAGGGATCGCCAAGTACCTGTCAGCTTGGCTCTGCTTCCAAGGCGACCGTCAGGGTGAAGTGAACTGCAGACGTCGCTGCATGTGCGGCGCCTGACGGCAGCCGTCACTGTGAGGACCGTAGGAGCAAAGCGGCTATGCATGTCCATTTAAAGTGGAGAACCGGCTTCGAAACGGGTGGCGGTGATTCTGACGGACACGGAGTAATTCTGTCCCTCCAGGCGAGCACTGCAAGCCGGCCGCAAATTTTTAGGCGCCTGCGCAAAGCGACTGCAAAAAAGCGACTGCAAGCTTTGTCACTTCTGTACATTAGCATTAAGAAAAACCGATCCTACCGGAAGGATTTCGATTAAATTTCCTACTAGGAATGTTTCGTTAACATTTTCAAGATATTCCCATTTTACATAAAATCGGACAAAAATAACTAGCACTGTAAGTGGAGACACGTGCGTTTATTATCTAATGAGGTGATTAGTGTCTGTACTTACGACAGCGTTCTCTGTGACGTAGGCAGTGAGGCCGAAGAAACATTTGAGCATTGAACCTTCAAATTTACTAACTGTAAACATTGAGATATCAAATCTCCCAGCTTATCGTTATCTCGGCAATGATCGATTGTGAATCTGTTGCTATGCAGTGAAGATTTCTTATCCTGCATGTTACAGTAGGCAGCGTTTTTGACGGTTATCCTCCAATTTATCATGCAGCACATCCGCAAAGTTTGTTATGCTCTGAGGAAATTTTGTACCCTGAGTTTCTGCCATCTTTCAATACTTAAACTTCACTGTCATAATTTGAATCAGAACCTTCAAACAAGGGCCGAATGAGAACGCGTATCGCAGTGGCACTCTAGCATGTTAAGTTCTGATTCCTTGTGGAAGTACAACACCAGCAAATTTTAATTTTTGTCGCTTGGGGCAGTGAATGGTAAGCTTCACTTTCCGACCGCTTTGTCTCTGGAGAAAGAGCCCCCAGTACCCAGTGGACAAAACGCTGTCTGCATTCCAGGACAAATTCTCTGCAAGGAATTTTACCCGAATTCTTCGATTGTCTAGCCTGCAGCCTGGACATTCTGCTGTTCCAGCAAGCTGTTTCTAACTGCGGAAATATCCATAGCAATTATACACGGTGTGAGCTTGTATGGTAAGGTTGCAAAGGCTTTAATGCTTGAAAGTTACCCGCGGAAGTAGTAGGAAATTGTAACTAACTAACCCCATGGAGCAGAGGCCTTCTTGAGAAGCTAACAGTTTCTTAACTAGTCAAGAATTTCCCCGCATTTTATGGAACCCGGAGGTTCATTACAACAGCCCGCCACCTGTCTCTATCCTGAGCCAGGTCAATCCAGTCAATGCCCACATCCCACTTCTTGAAGATTCATTTTAATATTATCCTCCAATCTACGCCTGGGTCTCCCAAGTGGTCGCCTTCCGTCAGGTCTCCCCACCAAAATCTTGTATGCATCTCTCTTTTCCCCATACGTGCTACATGCCTCTCCCAACTTTCTTCTCGATTTGATTACCCGAATAATATTTGGTGATGAGTACAGGTCATTAAGTTCCTCGTTATGTAGTCTTCTCCACTCCCCTGTCGCCTCGTCCCTATTAGGCCCAAATATCCTCCTCAGCACCCTATTCTCGAACACCCTCAGTCTTTGTTCCTTCCTCAGAGTGAGAGACCAAGTTTCACACCCATACAAAACAACAGGTAAAATTATAGAACTGTACGCCTTAATCTTTGTGTTTTTGGATAGCAATCTGGAAGACAAAAGATTCTGCACCGAACGATAGCAAATTATAGAAACTGTAACTTCTACGCTTAATTTTGAATCGGAAGTTTTGATCAACGAAACAGAACAATCAGAATCTGGTGGAATTACTTTAGTTGTACCCAGCCAACTGCCCATTTGTCAAAATATCGACATTTATTAACGCCCGCAAAATGGTTTTCATTACTACCAGCAGATGAATGTTATAAAAAGATTAATTACCACGGCTACAATTTGTTGCTTTCTTCTGTCGCTTGAAGCAAATTCTTTTTTAGTCACGTCATTTGCAAGCAGCTCAATCAATTTGCAATTAATCACGAGTGCAATATTGATCACAGTCTACATAACTTGAAGTGGCACGCAGGTGTTAAAGGATACTGGATTTGCTCTTATTTGAAAGAGAAACTGTGCACTTAATTGAAACAGCACATCGAGTTTCGTTTCGCAGTCCTTCCCTCTTCTACCTACTTGTTCACAGCAGGTGTCGAGGGTTTTTATTTGCAATTGATTACACTCACACACTACAGCCGGTAGGACCCCTCTGGATGAGGGATCGGCCCGTCGCAGAGACCTCTACCTGACAACACAAGCACTCACTACAGACAAACATCCATGCCCCCGGTGGGATTCGAACCCACGACCCCAGCAAGCGCTCGGCCGCAGACCTACGCCTTAGACCGCGCAGCCACTGGGATCGGCCGCACATCGAGTTGCCAAGTGCATATCTGTGATTTACAAACCCCATCAAGGGAATTCCATTGAAGTGCATGTTAAAGCCAAGTCTAAGCAAAGGCGACAAATAAGGTACTTCTACAGTAAATTCTTAACACACCCGATTGTGCTTGTGTTTAATATCAGCTTAAACACCTTCGTACTGGTACAAAACTTCTGTTCTAGCTGAGACGTAACTTCTTTGAAGGTTCTAAACACCTAAAGTACTGGTCCGCTGTTGTGATATTCTTTCTGCTCTGTCATTCAGGTGAAGAATATCTTCTCAGCAACTGACGTACCTGGAGCCTAGTTCATCTCAGCAACTGACGTACCTGGAGCCTAGTTCATCTCACCAACTGACGTACCTGGAGCCTAGTTCATCTCAGCAACTGACGTACCTGGAGCCTAGTTCATCTAGCCAACTGCAAAACACTTCACTCACAAACTGTCGCGTGACAGATGGCAGAGTAGCGTTCGCCGCTTTCCAGTGAGCCACGAGTCGGGGCTTCCGCGCTTTAGTTCAGTGTTTAACAGTTAATGAATGTTTACTCGTCATAATTCAAGAAGGCGCTGGTAATGTCTTCCTTCCGCTAGCAGAAACACGTCAAATCTAACAACCGCGCTGTTTATTGCGTCTAAAGTTTATAAATTAAAGAAGCCGAGGGAAGTGACTAGGAACAGTTGTCAGATAAAATAATGTCCCTGTATTATGTTTAAATCCTAACTGATAATCTCTTATATTTTCGTCTACACACGGAGTTAAATTACGAGATAAATTTTGGATAAATTTTGTATGTTCCTTATAAAATAATATTGCTCCATAAATACTAAAAATATTATCACCCGCATGTGCGTACGTGCGGGTACATACGCATCCCCATAAAAGTGGATTCCCTCACGTCCATATAGCCATTTTTGGTGCATGAATAATCCTGGAGACAAGCGGTAGTACACTGAGATTAGCGACTCTCTAAATTTCAGTTTTCTTTTAAGAAAATTAGGTACAATGTTTTATTTCGTTGGGAAACGAAAAAGTCACAAGGAAAAGATGGTGAGATAAGGAAAAATAAGCAGGTAGAAGAGACTGAACTGTGAAGTGTGGACTTCCAAACGCTTAAGCCAGTGCGTTAAAGCTTTTGGACAACCCTTATGAACAGACGGATACATTTTATTAAGAAGACGGATGATTGAGTGAGGGAGGAAAGGAATAAAATGCGCCGAATATTTAGTGTAAAATCCTAACTATTTCTTAAACTGCAGTTTACAGACAAACCTGGAAAAGTACAAAAAACAGTCGAAGAGCACGCAAGCGGGGCTCCACGTACAAAAAAAAAACTTTGTGACGGGCGACCGCAGAGGGAGGGAAAGGTTTTGATTCCCACAGTTTCTTGCCGCCGGTGTAAGTGTGTATTTAGTGACCACTATGGTTGCAAAAATTATTTCGATAGGTACCTTGTAATTTAGCCATTTGTGGGTTTGTAAGTCTGTCTGGTAAGAGGTGTGGAGAGATATAAAGTCTAAAATCTGAAGCATAGGCTCAGGGGGTATTAAAGACCAAAAACAGGAACACAACGCTGAGCAGGTATTAAAGACTAAAAGCGGAGGCAACAGACTGTTGCACGCTAGGTGACCCAATGAACATGCTGATAAAGCGACTGATATATATATTTTCCCAAACATCTAATAACATACAGGATAATTCTGAGACCACGACTGGGCTTTCAAAAAAACTGTTTAGAAGGCATTTGTTAGAAGCAAATTACCATAATATCATACAGCCTCTACACAACACCCAATTACCAATGTTGTGGCTTCCGTCAGTGTCTTACGCGTTATGTATTTGTTATGCGAAAAATATGAATCACGCCGTACGTTAAATATCAGTGGAGAGGGCGTAAAATTTTTTTACGTTTTCGCCAAAAAGGCGTATGTAGAAGCTCAAGTAGAGCTCCACTCATTTTTAACCTCGACTCTAGATAGGTCGGATGGTCAGCTTCCCACCACTGGCCACCTTGCCTTCGGAAAAAGAGTTCCCAGTACCTGTTGAAGAGGAGCTGGATGGATCCCCAGGACCTGTCTGGAAGATACGAAGAGAAAAAAGTCTCTTGTTCTCTGCCTGAAATCCAATAGCATTTCTTCAGTTATGCAGTCGCTAACCTGGTCAGTGACTCTATCAACAACACCGTCGCGACTCACAAAATAGTTAAATTTGCACATAAATCAAGCGTCAGGCAAAATTCTGCGGACACACAAGCCTGTATGAAAATATTTCTTACTCGGTCAAAATCTAATTAGTACTTTGCAAATAACACACAAGAACTGACGTATCCTTACACTTCCCTCACATCCGCCACCTGCCATCACAATATCGTCACTGCGCTGCCAATTTCACTGCCTTTATAAACTGGACCAAAGGCAGTAGGGTTGACTTGCATTCGGGAAGCACAGTGTCGTATATCAAACCTTCCAGTGACATACTTTAAATAGGTCACAAACACTTCCAAGGCCTTTTCATTTTGGCTTATAAAATCGCCAAAAAACATTCTTAAAAAAACGCCAGCAGGGCCTGGAGCAGTGAATCTGAAGCCCGCGTTTCGTTTTCATAATAGGAAAACATTTAACTAATAATGCAACCCGCAAAGTACACAAATTCGTACACGACAAGTAGAGTCGTACTCGGTTATAACGTCACGAAAGGGGACTGAATATTTTATGTCGTTATAAACGAGTGTTGTTATAACCAAGGAGAGTAATGTTACGGTTAAGAGTGAGAAATTAGTTGGTACCACAGAAAACCTGACGCTATAGGCGAGGTGTCGTATAAACCGATGTCGTTATAACCGGGTTTCTCCGTACGTTTATTGTTAAAATAATCCCACATCTTTCGGTCTCTTCTGCCATCTTCAGAGAAAGGCATCTAAATACTAAAATCAATTTCTCCCTCACAAACAGCACTCTACACTCGCTGCAGCGACTAACCGGCCAATGCTCTTTGGGAAAATCATCTCTGTTTACTTTTGTGAGGAACGTATGAAGCATCAACACAGTCTGTGAGCAAAACGCAGAGTTGTGAATGTTAAGGCAGCCGCTATATACACCCTACCTGCTGCTACAAAGGGTTATACAACCTGATAACTGCGGCAAATTTCTTAAGTACGACCGCGGACCGCGTGGGACACATCTCCTTTCAAACATGTCCCGAATTACTGCTCTGGCAGTGGAAGATTGTGAAAAGAGCGCGTCCAAGACAGACACATAACCGCGATATTGCGTTCTAAACCGCATTAGACGGGTCATGCCTTCTAAAAGGGAAAGGTGAGGCATGAACCACAGCAATTTGTCAGTGAATATACAGGGCGCCTGTAGGACCTATTAATTAGTCTGGGCGGATCAGACAACGGGGTGGTAACAGGCCTGTTCCACAACGTAACGATCGCTGCAGTTCATTATCAAAGGCAACAGGAAAAGGATAGACCTCGTGAAGGAAATCCGGGCCCAGCACATGGTATTTAGGATTTCAACGACGAACATCAACCTCTATTTAAAGATTAAGTCCATACCGCGCAGTAAACACACTCCGTCTCGGTTATAAAAACCAGTCAGTTAATGCTGTATAGGGAAATAATCGCTGTTTGTTCTGAGATCCACACAAAACACATAAATACACGGTGTGAGCAGAACGTAGAATTGGTTAAAGACTCAGTCCGTACCGCGCAGTAAACACACTCCGTCTCGGTTATAAAAACCAGTCAGTTAATGCTGTATAGGGAAATAATCGCTGTTTGTTCTCAGATCCACACAAAACACATAAATATATTGTGTGGGCAGAACGTAGAATTGTTTAAAGACCCAGTCCTTACCGCGCAGTAAACACAGTGCGTCTCGGTTATAAAAACCAGCCAGTTAATGCTGTATAGGGAAATAATCGCTGTTTGTTCTGAGATCCACACAAAACACATAAATACACTGTGTGGGCAGAATAAAGAATTTTTGTATTTTAAAGGAGGGGGTACGTACATAACCTCGGGGGTTAAGGGGAAAATTGAGCTGCATGAAACATTTTTAGGTTGTCAAATCCGTGTTATTTTGTGTGTTCTTACCTTTTATTTTAATTTGTACATAATTTGGCGTTAATTGCTTTATCCTTCTTATCTTATTGAGCCAAATCGATGCAATGGTTTTAAGCAATTTTTGCTTGGCAGGCAGTCTTGAAGTTATTAGTCACATTTGCCTGTTGAGCATCTACGACCTAGTACTGACATTCGCGTGGCGGCGAATCATCCTCAGAGATATTACAGCCTCCAGTCTGCTAGATAGATAAGCCAACCATCCTTTCGTACAGTACTGCTCCAGGTTAATCCATAGAGTTGGTATCTATGTACCAAAGAGTACGGTGGCACACTACAGAAGCGTGCCATGCTAATATCCACTAATATCCAATGTCACCTCCTCAACATGTAACATGCCCAGGAAGATATTTGGAGCTAAATGGAAGAAACTGGAGACTCGAGAAGGTTTGGTAGAGCGAATATTTATGGCCCTTACTCCTCAATAGATATTTTTCCGCTGATCAGGTCAAGAGGTCAGGTGGCACATATGGGGGAGAAGAGGAATACGTTACAGCGGGGAAATCTGAAGGAAATAGATCACTTGCAACATCTAGGCTATGTGGGACTATAATATTAAAATGGATCTTAAAGACATAGGATGAGATGGAATCGACTTGTTTCGTCCGGCTCAGAATAAATAAAAGTGGGAATTTTGCGAAAACGGTACCATGCTTTCGGGCTCCACAAAATGCTTAGAAACTCGCGACTAGATGAGAAGCTCCTAGTTTCGCAAGCAGGACCTGCACCCTGTGGGATTATTTAACACAGAAAATCCTATACAGGACACTTCTCCTCAAGCCAAGAGCAAATACAAAAACAACGAAGCCTATGAGAACAAATGAAGGTTACATACCATCATCTTTCAATAAATCTGGTAGGATGGCGTCAGTGTTTGGCAGATGCAGTGTTGCCAACCTACTGCTGTACAATTTGGAGACATAGACAAGACCACAGAATACTCTCATGTGCACTGAAGACGTGCTGTCTTACTGAGGGCACATCTGATCATCTCATCAATGTGTGTGTTCGGAGCTGCCTAGACACGGGCGGTACACACGGACGGACGGACGGACGGACGGACGGACGGACGTCTAGCCCCAGTACAAGTGACAGGCACGCGGAGCAGTCACAGTTCGTGTACAAATTTGTGTCACTCAACCACATGTCAGCATGTTCATGTTGCTAACCACAGTGACATTTGGCTCAAAGTTCTGGTAAAATATTGACGTAACTGTTGGTGGTTCTGTTCACACCAGCAGTCAATAAACGCCACAACCGTGACCAGCTGGTTCATAGCGCTATCTAATGCGTAACGGGTCTAGCAAACACGCGAGTGTGGCGTTAACAGTGTCACACAGCCAATGGCACGACAGCAGAGGGATGTGCTTACTCTCCGTGCAGTATAGCCCGAAATGCGTTTTGTAAAATCATGAACACGTGAGGGTAAAGGTAAAGGTAAAGCAAACCCTGCACAGGCCTCGATAGGCCCTGGGGTCCCAGCATGTTGAGGTTCCGAGGTTTCAAGACAATCGACGCAAAAAGGTGGCAATATTGTGAGCCCTACGCACCAGCCGCCTTTACCCCACCAGGAAATATTCCTGGTACTCATTTCTGTTAAGAGGCTGAGTCGACCCCAGGGCCATAGTGCGGCCGGAAGGATTATGTCAATGAAAAATTCCAGTGACACCATCGGGAATCGAACCCGCGACCTTCCGTCTTGTAGCGCTGTGTCTCAACCAACTGCGCCACCGTGTGCACCAAAAAAAGGTGAACAATTATTCCATAAACATGATATCACATTTTATTCCCGTATGAAGACTTTTCTTTAAGAAGCCAATAGACGAGGACATAAAAATGAAAACCACTAACAGCCCTACAAAAGTGACAAGAAGCGTCTTCTTCTGTTAAGTTTTTAAAATTTAGTCTATCGAAAAAGTTCCAAATAAGAGCTGAGTTGCTGGACAACACTTACAACCTGCGGACTGCGTGACGCAAAGAATTTCTGCAGACGAGATATTTCCTGGAATATATGTACCAGGGGTGCACAATTTTTTGGAAAATTTAGGAGCCACCTCAAAATTTTCAGGCACCAGAAGGGCGACATGAAGCAACTTTCGTATTGAGGGCCAACAAATATTAGTAGCCCACATTATGTGCACCCCTAATAGAGATACTGCATATGCTTTTGTTGCATATTATACGAAGGAAGCGGGATTCATAACTGAATCAACTTGAAGCGCCAGCTTTGTTGTAACTCTCAGTACAAATTTTGGCCTAAGTGCGTCTATCAGTTCTCCAGACGACAGGCAGACATGCCTATGCAAAACCTCTACAGCATACAGCCGCGTGCACTTCCACCGCATCTGAACGCTGACCATTCTCAGTTCACTGCTGTTCTGTACACACCGACGCGGTTACTCGCGACGTACTTCGCCTTATTCCCCGGGCCGCGCAGTTGCACGCGCAACGGCTCCCCCTTCCCCGGCCGCCAGCGCACTGCGTCACGTTCCTCACGCGCTAGCTGCTTTGCATCAAACCTCCATCATCCCCATTATGCATTAAAACATTCACTTAAGCAGCCTACACGGTTCATGTGTAACAGAGAGGGAACACTTGCCCCGCCGGTGAAGCTACGAGAGGAATGCATGGCACGGCATGGCAGCAAAAGGAGTACGGCTGGCTACCCTCACTGCTGCTTCAAATATTTTAGAGAAAAATAAGACAACTATTCGGACGTTCGAGGGGTAGGTAAAGGTTAAGTTGTCCCTACACAGGCCTGGTCAGGCCCCTAGGTTTCCAGGAAGTTGAGGCTCCCAGAATTTCTAGACAATCGGCACATGAAGGTGGTAAGGTTGTCAGCCCTACGCACCGGCCGCCTTTACCCTCCAGGAAATATTCCCGCTAATCATTTCTGTTAGATTATGTAAATGAAAAATTACAGCTACACCATCGGGAATCGAACCCGTAACCTCCCGGCCTGTAGCATGGTGCCTCAAACAGCTGCCACCACATAAACCTCTAAAAATACCCTGCATGGTGTAAGGCACCAGAAAACTAACATCTGGCTTTGGGAGATGTTCTTTCTCTTTCCACATCGGACACATAACCTTAGGTAGAAACACCTTCCTCAGGCACTTCCTCAGTCTTGTAAATCTGCGCCAGTTGCTCAGCACGGGGCTTCAAGTTTCACACCCAAACAAACTGCGTAAATATTAAATGTTTCAAAAGGAACTTTTAACGTGTAAGGAAACTGTTCGAGTCCGAATAATTCTGAAGGCGAATTGAATTACCGCCAGTCGCAGAAGTTTATCCTGCTGGTCATGCAAAGTATGATGGGGGGAGGTAAACACGTGGAAACAGCGGCCAAAAATAGGCTGGGTTTAACCCTATTAACTTGAGCTCGGTCTGCCTTCCTGTTTTCCAAATAACAACCAGGACATTCCGCAAGTAAGCTACATTTCCTTCTTTATACAGACAAAAAAACGGATTCGTACACCGACAGACACAACTTAGAGCCAGTCTCCAATACCGGCGACAAGAAGGCTGAAATACAATCAGTTTGTAAAGTATTGTTATAATTTTGTTTTAAATGATGCATGAGCGTGGAAGAAGTCCAACACCACCGTCAAATAATGTTATAAATAAACTGTTTTAAACAAATGCCTACACTCTACATTCCAGGTTAAGTTCCCAAATCTAACAAACTTAACAGAAACAAATGTCAAAGGATGATGAACATATATTTAGCGGGCTTACGGCACAATCTGGCACTGAGGAAGGCACGTGGGTCTTCATCTGCATTGGAGAGCAGCTGTAGCTGCTACGGACAGTCTGTTAGTGGGAACGGCCCACAGCACACAATCACATCCGTCGGGCAGACTACGGCATGCTGGCATGTGAAGTCACACAGCTATGTGCACATGCACCAACGCTTCGGAGGTACTTCCTATCTCCATTTTCAGGGATAAAATATACCTGCATTAAAGACTATCTATGTTCATTTACAGTTCTTTCTCACTCCCTCACTCACTCACTCACTCACTCACTCACTCACTCACTCACGCACTCACTCCCTCCCTCACTCACTCACTCATTCACTCACTCACTCTCTCACTGACTCACGCACTCACTCCCTCACTCATTCACTCACTCACTCCCTCACTGACTCACGCACTCCCTCACTCATTCACTCACTCCCTCACTCACTCACTCACTCACTCACTCACTCCCTCACTGACTCACGCACTCACTCACTCATTCACTCATTCCCTCACTCCCTCACTCACTCATTCACTCCCTCCCTCACTCACTCCCTCCCTCACTCACTCCCTCACTGACTCACGCACTCACCCCCTCCCTCCCTCACCCCCTCCCTCACTCACTCAATCACTCACACACTCCCTCCGTCCCTCACTCCCTCCCTCACTGCCTCCCTCCCTCACTGACTCACGCACTCACTCATTCCCTCACTCCCTCCCTCCCTCACTCACTCACGCACTCATTCACTCACTCCCTCCCTCCCTCCCTCCCTCACTGGCTCACGCACTCACTCCCTCCCTTCCTCACTCACTTCCTCACTCAATCACTCCCTCCCTCACTCACTCACGCACTCACTCACTC